>JAMKCH010051948.1:0-61857 GCA_023653785.1 Ophioderma brevispina | reverse complement strand
CAAATTGTTGGTACTTAAGGAATATTTAGTATGATCATAAAATGTCTTGTTATTCTTAAACTTTTGGAACACTTTTTTTTCTGTAAGTACTGACATGTGTTTAGTACAGTAGAGTATAGCACATTGCAATGTATTGTGGGACTGGTTCAAAACACCCTCTGGTCTTTCCACACACTGGGGAAACAACAATATCACCCCTCTGTAGACAATGCTGATCACAAAACAGAGATTTAGCTCAAATCTATGAATGTTAAGACTTTTGTTTTAGGCTTCAACATCAACTTGATTGCCCTAATTTCAATATTACACATCTGAGAATATAGCAATTATAGTGAATATGTCAAGAAACTCAAGATTGAAAAATTAGTCTTTAATTTAAAGTCTTTGAACATGCTTGTTTCAGAACAAAAATAAATGAATGTTTTGGGTCATGTATAAATAGACAAATTACAAAATGGCAAAATCTTTTCTGCGTTCCCAGTCAGTGCAAGAATTAGTTAGATTCTTTCAATTTTAGTCCTCATTGAAAATGATGCGAGTAACACGACTAGCTGTATTTTGAGCTTAAAAGATAGAATTGCTTAATCCTGTTTTTTTATTTTTCTCAAAAATGCTAATTTTGAATAGAATGAATAGAAATGGTATTTGAAATGGAGTTGTGCATTTGAATTCTGTACATACTATAGACTGGTTAGGTCTGAGGACCTAAACAATTAAAACCAGGTCAGGTGTTACACAGGCATTAGTACCAAAGTGCTCTCTATGTAATGATCTGAACACACAATACACAAAGTACAAAATGACATGCAAAGATCAAGATTAAGGCACATCAAGAGAATCCCAGGTAACCATGTATTGACTCATAAATTAGATTTTTACTTTGTATTTGGTTACAAAAATACCTTACAGGTGAAAACAAAAGGCAAATTTTAATTGTTTCAATATTTAAAGTTTAATTTTGTATTGGAGCAAATTATGATACACATTTTCCCATTTTCTCTCTCAAAAAAAAAACATTTTAAACTTAACTCCTTTTAAAAATAAGGATCAGTGGAAAAAATAGGGCTTTCATGTTTTAGGGACATCTTATACATGAAATCTCTTTGCAGCTTTAATCTTGCTCATTTTGCTTAGAGGTGTCAAGTTTATGACCACACTTTTTACACTGACGTGTTTGGGCATCGACTGTTACGTAACGTCCTTTGCAATGTTCATCACCTATACAAGTGCGTATGTTTTTTTAGCAACTTCTATGCCTTTTTAGATGTGGCATTTCTAGCCTGATGGCAAACAAATACTAGACGCATATTTTCACATTTGTCACGGACAGTGGCATAGACCCTTTCAATTGAATTGATGCATGCATGCACACCCTCAAGTCCCTGTTCTGAGTCTTCCACTTCAGCCATCATCCTCATCAGCCTCCAGTGCAGCCTTATAGCTTCATTCAATTCAAGTTCTGCAAGCTTGGTCTTCTCAGAAGCTAACTGCCATTCAGCGGTGTGTACCAAATCCTGCTCTTCTAAACTGCCTTGGTCTAATTTTCGGCATTCAAGTTCAAGTAGATTAAAATACCGAACAACTAATTCCTAGAAGAAATGTGAGAGCAGGTTGGTACAACGATGATCGATTCCCAATCCACAAAGTGGGAAAAGGGGCTGTTTTGAAATGGAATTGTACATTTCACCAGTTATATTGCGTTCACCATCATCATCTCATGATCAGCAAAATCTTGTACATACTGTTCAGTTTACCTGTTTTTGGGTCAATTGGCATTTTCACTCATTGTTTTTTTTCGCTTTCCCCCGGGCCCCCCCCCCCCCCCGTGCGGATTCCTCCTGTTGGCTTCCTGAGTTTCTGTTAAGGATATGTTACACCATAAGCATGAAGCTTGATGAGGGTCCGTGTGGCCCAAAATATTTGGTAATGAAATTCATAATCCCAACTAGAATTTTCTGAGTGTTTTTTTTTTTCTTTTCATTGCCTTTGACAGTTCTTATCCTCATGAGCTCCGCAATGCTGCTCTAATAATATTGAAAAAAACTCACGTCATGTTTACGTAAGAGTCCGTGCCATTATCATGGCTAGATGTTGTTGGCATCGGAAAGTTTCCCATTTTTTTGGTTCCCCAAACTTCTCTGTGACTGGTCAACGAACTCCTTTATCTCCTACACTACAAAAAAAGATCAAATTAAACATTTAAAAAATATTGTAAAAAAAAAAAAACATCCACAAGGTTATTCAATTTTTGGGAGGGATAGGAGACACCACCTTGAGATGAGCACTCGGCATGATAATTACTATATAATCAGAATTTTGAAATGCTGTTTTTGTATAAAACTTGGTCCAGTACACTTTCTTTGTTTGTGACATTGGTCATCATGAGCTCTGAAGAAATTGAACCACTGAGTTTCTTGGGAGCTGTATAGAAAATACCGTATAATATAGACAAGGTTTGCTGTAAAGTTTTGTGGCGGTCTATGAACAATGGGTGGGTTGTATAACCTTTGAAATGTACACACAATGTGCTCTGTGTCAAATAGAGGAACCTTTTAGTTTGTAAAATTACTAATGTGTACTTTTGCAAGATTGACTTCAAACTGATGATGCAGAAGCACAATTTATGCCTTAAATTGAAATGTGTGACCTACACAAGCTTTTACATTTTTATAATAAGCACGAACTGTGTGTCATTTTTCAAGGGTTTATCCAACCACCCTATTGTTCAAACCAACACACCAAGCTTTTAACAGCAATATTATAGTATGTGCAGGTCCATTGTACTGTATTTTCTATACAGCTTTTAAAACAAAGAAAATCAGTAGTTCAGGACTTCAATGTCAAAACAAAGCATGTACCTTGACCATGTTTTCTAAATGGAAACGCATCCGAATTCAGATCTATTATAGTGTACTCTCACGCTCATCTCAAGGTATACCCCTCCCCTATTGAATAAACTCATACACTTACCTAATTTAATATGAATACAGTTCATGACCTTAGAATCTATTAAAGCTTATTTCACATTTCATCAACCGACTAAAAAACAAGCTAAAACAGACCCTAACCAGTATTTAATTCTGTTTTGGCTGCTGTTTTTTTAAGGTAGGATTATCAGCTACGACTTCGTTCGTGCCAAGATCTTGTTGAAATTCTCACAAATGTTGGTATTGGTGAAAGAAACATGTGTGCCAAAATTTTAAATTTTTTTCCAAAAAGACGTTTAGAGATATGTCACGTAATGCGTTTTTAAATTCCCTTAGCTTTGTACAGGGGCTGCTTTTGGCAGTATAGAAAATGGGACCAAATGGGGCATTTTGTAAAAACTAACACATTTTAGTTCAATTTTTCTCATTAAATGATTATACAATTGGTGTTTGTTTGTAATGGTTAAGAAATATCACATCCATCAATTTTCTATTTTTCTGTGTGTTATCAAACAAAGGACAGGTGGTCGCAAACACACCTTTTTTCTGAAGTATTTCTAGAAATACTGCAGTATCCTGTTTTTTTCTAGAAGACACTACAATCCCTATGTGATGAATAAGGTTCCATATGAAAGGAAATCAAATTTAGAAACATTCACCCCTCATGTTAGCTTTTGCAGATTGAGTGTTTCTATTCGAATAATGTTTTTTAATTTCCCCTAAATTACATTTCCCTAAATAGTTGTTATAAGAATTACCACTTATTTCAGAAAGCCAACGTGATATTTTAGTATTTTTGTTTATCCACACATCCTAAAGTTTCAGCTTATAAGCACCTCCATTTAGGCTGGAAAATTTTATGGAAAAATTAGGGAATTTAAAACAATAAAAACACTACTAAACAATCATACATTCTTGAAAATGCAAAACAATTGTGGAGGAGAGTTTAATCCTTATCATAAGGTCAAGTTTTGACTAATTGATTAGGGGTTTTGATTTTAGGGTAATTTTTCTGTAAAAACCATTTTATCCATGATCCTACTTAATTCGATAAATTTTTTCATCCCAACCCATCTGTTTAAATTTTTTGCTCCGATATGTCAATACTTTTAAATGAGAGGCTAAAATGTGATCTTGTCAATCCCTATATAACTCTGTCCAGCTCAAAGTAAGAAGTAGCGATGTGGGCGATACATTGTACCGACTTTCAGAGCGCACATATTCAAAGCATCCAATCCGCACCTGCAACTGAAAGGCGGCACTGCAGTCGCAGGTCATAACATATGGCCGCAACACGTTGTTGAGAAAGTCACACGCTTGCGACATTTCGCAATGCATTGTGGGTCTATTTTTTAAAAATGTCACAGAAATTGATCATTTTTTACTTGGCCGACACGCAACATGTAGTGACTTTGGCAATACGTACGGCACTACGTTATGGCCTTATTTATTACTTGCCCATGCGCATGCGTCTTCACTTCAACAAGACAAAATACAGAGTACTGTGCCAAATTCATAATGGTCAACCAAAATTGGACATATTTTTGCCATTAAATTCATAACTTCCAAACCAAACATCCTTCGCCTTAAAGGTCCTGGCCGATCGTCTAATCGCCTCGTTCCCCAGAAGCCCAGATTTTACCGGCACGTGGTCACATTTGATATCAGAAGAAAGCTACTATTTTTTCTCATTTACCCTGTGAAATCTTAGAGCCAAGGATGTTGTGGTTTGGAGTTATGAGCGAATTGTGCCCCATTTTTTGGTCGACCAATATAATTATACAGCAGTACTGCTAATTGGCTTACCAATCACGTTTTTACTCTCGCATCAAAACGTTGAATATCGTGCAAATTTGACAGATGGTCGTTTTTTGATTGAAGGCCAATCTATCAATATTAAAACTTCATATCCTTAAATCGGGCCTCCCCCTTTAAGATTTCACAGGGTAAATGAGATAATAGCTTTCTTCTTCTTCTGCTACCAAATTTTGACCACTTCCTGGGTCCATTATAAAAAATCTAGAGTCCCTGGGCCTGGGCGATTAACGATTGGACCATGGACCAACCCTGAATTGTACAACTCTCACTCTTGAGGTAGACTGCAGCATAGCTTCCGTACCGGCTGCAAAATTCTGCACCCTCATCCTATACATTGCTTACCAATTTCGCTAATATCATAATTTTTGTGGGGAAAGTTCCCACATTATCAACATGCAAACAAGTAAAATGGTTTGCCCGACTAAACCAAGATTGAGGACAAAATCGGATTTGACCTAACACGTGTATTTTCCAAAGGACCAGTTGCCGGTTTGTTTTGTGAACGTGATTCAAAAACACAGGCTTGACCTACTATGTTTATTTATGTACAGATAAAAGTTGTCCCAGCCTGAGGTAAGTCCACCTCGTTTACCGCCACCCATTTTATCCGGATCCTTCTATATCCGGGCCGGTGACTGGCAGCCATTGGGCCTGCGTTGTGTAGTTTTTTTTTCTTTATTTTTTTTCGTTCACCACCTATTTTTCCGTTGACTTGGTATCCTATCCTATATTAAATGGCTACCATGGAAATAAGGGCTTCCCACCTCCTTTTATTGGGTTCGTTTTCTGGAGAATTCTTGCCACAACGGTCAATGACTACAATCCCTCAATCATAACTGTGGCCACCATTACCGTGAATAAAAATGCTCAATCAAAACTTTTCGGCCCGAAAAACGGGCCCATGGCAAATATTTTCTACGCGGTCACTTTAACCGTA
The DNA here is from genome assembly GCA_023653785.1 of Ophioderma brevispina. Lineage (NCBI taxonomy): Eukaryota > Metazoa > Echinodermata > Ophiuroidea > Amphilepidida > Ophiodermatidae > Ophioderma > Ophioderma brevispina. The sequence continues at coordinate 56,175 of JAMKCH010051948.1, read as the reverse complement.
CAAAAACACCATACACACCACGGATTGTGCATCTAATCACACTAGAACTGGACCGAATTATGCCATCAATAAAAATGCGAAAAACGGATAATGAAAAACCCAGTAAACAAATACCGTTTTAAAAAAATACTGTTTTTTTTCAAACAAACAAATTTTGTATTAAAATCCTACGTGCGACTCATATCTAAAAACACTTTCCAAAACCCTGAGTCCCATTTAGCTCAAACTTTGATCGGCTAATCCTATTCCTGCTTCCCAATTTGTGCACATCTTGCAGCTTTCGTAGCAGCGAGCTCGTAGGAATGGAATTTTCTTGTTTTTTAACAGGATTAGATCCTTATTTCATGATTTAAAATCTGTATCTTGTGGCTGGGACTGTTACGATGCAGTGTAAATGTCCGTCGGTTTTGACATACCCGCGGCCGCTCGTACATAGGCATGATCGGCCATTCAGACCAGGTGAGGAATTTGACAGACGATAGATCTTGTAAATTAGATATCAATTAGATATAGCAAAAATTGAATAAACAATGCAAAAACAATGTGGTATAATTTCTGTTTTATTTTCTCACTCATCTCTTCCCTTTACATAATCAGTCATAACACTTACAATTTTGTTTACGTTTGTTACAGCAATGTATAAATACACTGTCACAACACAACTTATTCCCCACTGAACTTCACTGTTTAGCCTGTGTTTGAGCACAATCGCATATTCCGGCCAATCGCATATCCGGATGAGCGCCGGTCCCGGCGTGTCCGGATAAACGAGTTGGCCTGTACTTAAGTATGTCAGCCTTAAAGGAATTAGAAACTTTCAACATATGTGGGAGAACCCGTGAGGATTCCATAAAGCCAGTATAATATATATTTTTTTACCAGGAAATTCAAAGCAAATTAAGAAATAAGCTTAATCAATGAAAACCTAAAATAATAATAATTGAAAAGTAAACATGTGATACAAAATAACTAATAAAAAGACAATACATGTACAGGCCCCTATATTTCTTGAGCAGTGGCCCTCGCAAAGGTGAGGGGAAGAGTTTTTATTTTTTATTATTAACAGTCAAGTATAGTCGTTGTCATCCCACAACGAAAATTGATATATTACCACCGACTTTTCAGCCGCATCAGAAAACTGTGTGGCCTTTTATTTTAATTATACAAGGAATGGACCCTTAAAGGTCTTTTAAAAATCCCATGAAATGACTATGGTTGATAAATAACACAATTAGACCTATCACCATCAACATTTCAGGACTGAAACATATTAATTTAATAAAAAAATGCAAATACGAAAAAAGTTTGGCCTGATCCCAAAAGTGAAGAGGGAGGGCTATGATAATCTTCAGAATCCCTTTAGAAAAAGATCAAAATGACAAGATCGACCATAAGTGAATAAAATACAAAAATATAAATTATTATATGTAGGCCTAATGCACCAACAAAATTTAATATAAAAATAAACTAATTAATGATAATACTAATGTATTGTTTACATGTTTACATATTTGACTACATGTATACATATTTTGTCTACAAATAAAATAAAAAGAAAATCTTTTATGATTTTTCTTTTGTAATTCTTATTTAGTTCACAACAAGGGTATTTGTCAGAAATGCTTCAAATCACATCAACTGTTTCAGTAAAATCAGTTGCCCTTTTCAAAATCATCCTTTAATTGTAATTAATTGTCACAAGTATAAAACATAGAAAAAACAAAAATAAAAAAAAAAACCAAAAAAAACCAAAACTATGAATCTTATGTTTGTAATGCACGATAGATGAATTCACACAGGGAAAAGAATATACAACTACTGATAAAAAATGGTCATGTGACATTACATGACCTAAATTGAATAACTAGTACCATGATTATTATTAATTTTACAAAAAAGCCTGTAGAAATTTACATACCTAGTACTATTACTGAAATAAATATTACTAATATGTTGGTCATGCCAATGTGCAATTCACAATCCAGCATGTACATAGTGTAGAGGATTTTATTTGGAGATTATTGATTCAGGGAAGATAAACATGATAAATCAATAGACTCAAGACTATTAGTGGCACATAGCAACAAATTTCAATGGTAACTAAGAAGACGCAGCTAACATTAAAATAACAATGGACCATGCTTTGTTTACTCTCGCTCCTCCGCACAATCACTACAGATACCTATGTCAAAATCCCCATTGCTTCAGTGCAGTATCCAAAAGCTCATCTACTAATCCCTGAATACACATACACTACATTCAACAAGGCATCAGGGACATCGTGACCAGGTACCGACTGGGCTAAATTCCCAAATATGTATTAAAAATTACACCATGAAATATATCTCTTTTAAATAACAGACGGCCATTTCACAAGAAAATATTACATCTTAAGTGTTTTAAAATTAATAACGTTTGTGTAAATCTAAAAATGACGTAGAAATAGATGATAACAAACAATTAATGAATTTCCTCAACATGCTAAATTATCAACTACTACCATTTTCTGCGACCAAGCATTTTCATGCACAAAACGGGAGTCAACATTTTACGAAAATGGTGCTTGGAAATAGTTAAAATCCTATTTTATTACATTCATTAAAGGTGCAACGAGAGATTTCAAATAACAGGTGTCCCGAAAAAATGTGAAAATTCTGATTTTGACACTGATGCAAAGCTTTATATCAAAAATATCCCCATCTGTAAGGATTAAGCTGAGAACTGTTTCTTTGGTACAAAAATTGTGAAATTTCTAATTTCGTATAGGAGCAAATACGAAATTCAGCCTATGTTTTCTATTGAAATATAAGCATATACAAATCACCTTTTGTTTCCATTTAAAGTTATTTCTGTAACCAAATAAAAGGTAGGGAATCTATTGAGCATCTTATCTATATGAAATAACAACATATCATAGAAAAAATGATGACTTGGAAATCTCTGTTTGCACTTTAGTATAAGGCAGTTAGATGTAGTTAGAAAATTAGGTATCATTTTGATTTTGTTGAGAAATAACGAGTTCAAAATTGAAAACTTACCACTTCAACTCACCAACGTCACATCAGCTAGGAAATGCCTTGGGCGTTCGGGCCTTTGTGGTCCATCTAAAAGATGACATGTGGTGAGTATCATCAAGCCTTCAGACGACCTTTTTCCATGGGTCATCCTATCATTTTAGGCTCGCCAAAGTACAACTTTTTGACCAAGTGTGTCCCAAAAATACGTATTCCTTAGTACAGGAAGGTTTAGGTCACGGCCAAAAGAGATGACGTAACCAGAAGTCCATGAGGTGTAAGGTGTGGATTCACTGTACGCGTTTTCTTTTTCCAATAGGGGGGCCTATTCACACATAACTAAGCCTGGACTGTAATGGGAACCATGGTCACCGTGGAGTGTCTAGTAAGGCCTGGATATAGACCTCTGTAAAATTGTGATACGCGTCATCTCCAAAAAGGGAGTGCCCCCCCCCGTGAAATGATACCATCGCATTCGTCATTCTCTGAAAGAAAAGTTGATGTGCGGCTTTTTGCAGAATTTCCTCATAAGCGAAAGCACCCGTATATACCCGTCGTTGCAATGCGGAAGTTACCATTGCGAATTTCAAGCAATGACTTATGGTTGAGGAAGATGGTTTTGGAAAATGAACATTGCAAGGGATCTGTGCTTCGCGCGGAGAGGGACACCTCTTCCCACACCAACCTCCGTGCAACCTATTCAGAAAGAATTCGCAATGGACCCTCTATATAATTCGTCAAACAAACGTAAACCATCAACTATATCTTAATATTTTAAGATATTAATTTCTTTTGGGGCTATAAGCATATAACGTGAACCACTTAAACATTTCACAATGTTTCTATCCAATTTGATGAGGAAAATGTGTTGTGGAAACGAACATTGCTAGGTTCCGCGCTTCGCGCGGGAGAGGAACCCTCCCGCCACCCACCCCGTTGCCGATCCGATATTTATAATGAATCTCCATGCTCGATGACTTACCCATGAACATTACTTTTGAAGCCTTGATCTTTATATTTTGACTAATTTTCAAATATGTCCATTAAATATCCACAAGAAAATGGTGAATCATGGAAAATGAACATTGCCGAGGATTCTGCGCTTCGCCCCTGGAAGTGGCACCCCCTCCCACATCCACCACTTGCCCCTTCAATATAGATGGTAACTGGTATTTTCAGGCGAATGATAATCAACTGAGGGCTACGCTACACAGCTGTGTATTTTTTTTAATTCACTGTCTTTTTAAATCACTGTTGTCTTTTGTTTATCCCACGGTATTTTAATCATGCCCCGTGCAGAGGACACTGTTCTAATGCAGTCGGCACTTGGCCCTTTATCAGGGCAGGATCCAGATGTCAAGTCCAGATGGGCTCTCAGTGCTCCAAACTAAACGTGGGAAGGTCTCACTAGGGCAAAGATAAACATCCGAACACTCACACATACGCATAAAGTCACTGCGATTCTTCTCCAAGAGACACACGATACTGACAGTTACATTCTGAAACATTGTGCTACCACCCTAGTTGCACACACGAGAGCTCTAACCATGGGATTCCCACCTTTGCTAAGTAACTCAGCCCAATGGAAACAAATGCAACCTCACCGCAGACTCCACATTGAATGGGAACGGGACCCCCCAAATTGCAGGTGGTTAATGTCATCAATGTCTACAAGACACCTAACAATCGGCTTCAAGCAGACTCTCTACAACTTATTGTGCACGCTGGAGACTCTTTAAATAGTCATAGCACACCTGGGGATACAGGAAAACCAAAAAAAAAAACCCTGATGGAGCTTACCCTAGAGGGACTGGGGGGCCTCAAAAATCCGGTGTACAATTTTGCACGACCCCAAGAGCCAGACACGTTCAACTCTGGAAGGTGGACGGGGAATAGTCTACAAACATGACCTTGCTTTTGCAAAACATAAACATGGACACCATCTACATTCACCGTACTGTTCTCGAACGCTTTCCGAAGTCTCAAAATAGACCATCACTGATCGCTCAGGAGAGCCTTGCTAAGCTTGTACCAACAAAAGCCAGTAAAAGGTTGGGGAACGTTCTGCAAGCAATGGGACCAGTGCAAGAACCTGGATGGCTTCAGAAGTGCCCAAACTCCCGACACCAACCTCCTCCAACCTGGACAATTCTTACAAGGCACTGTGTCAACTCTTTATTAATTAGCAAAGTGAAGACCTCCCACGGGCTGCCTCGCAGTTGTTATATACCATCCTTGGATGAGAAATGTGATACTCTGTCAATATTTCCTGAATTCTGAACCCGGCAAAGAAGCTCATCAAGGATCAGATTATTGACAAAATGCTTGGACTGGAAACGCCGTGAGGGCTGGGAGGAGACGGTCCACGGAATCGACTCAACCCACTTCCAGCGGGAAGGTCCTGGAAGGACCGAAAACTGCTCTCACCGGAAGAAAGGAATTTCCAAACCATCGAAATTAAATGTCCAGTGACTGCCAATCAACGCTGAGCAAACTCCTGCAAAAGGGGCGTTTCAGAAACATTATGAAGGATCACAACTCGCCTCTGTAAAAAGAGATCACCAAACTTCGTCAAGCCCCCGGTGTGGACGGGTAACTTTCAATATCCTTCTCACTAGATGAGATTACCTCTGATCATCAGCCAACTAAAGAGTGGAACGGCCCAGGGCCCTGATAACACACCAGCAGAGTTCCTGGATTGCAATTGTGGCCACGGTATTGTCTACCAACCAGTCCTTACCCAAGATCTGGAGGAGAGTACTATCATCGCACTCCCCAAACAAAACAAGCCTGTCGACAACCCTAAGAAACTATCAGCCAAAGATCATATGTGTGTCTCCTTTCAAACCCTGAGAGGATAGTCCTGGCCCAGCGGAGCCCGTCGTCGACGCCGTGGCCGGGAGCACTGTCCATCAGATTGTAAAACTCACAAATGATATTGAGGAAAGCTTGAAAAGCGCCGTAGGAAGGCTCATATTGGTCATAGGCGTAAATCCCGGGGGGATTGATCCCCCCAATATTTGATTGAGGGGGGATGGTCAATACAATCATCCCCCCCCCCAATGTGATGCCTGTTGGTTAATGGTTTTTGGCCAAAAATACCCATATTTTACCATAATAGTTAAAAAAACAGGCAAATTTTAGCGCGCTTCGCGCGGCATTTAGTCTAATTACAATATTACAGTCTAGATATTTAGCTTCTAAATGCAAAAATTGTTACGCGATTCGCCTGAGCACATGTGTAGTACTGGAGCTTTCAGCAGAACTCTGTTCAGTCATAAAATTGCATCATCCCCCATCCCCCCCCAATGTCAACAAGAAATTGAATTTATGCCCACTGATCTTGGTGGACCTACTGCAGCATACGACACCGTGTGGCACCAGGGCCTGACATCAAGCTTTCAGGACATCCCGGATCGGTCACCTTTGTTCATTCATATGTAACATGCTTGCAAACCGTAGTTTTATTCTCAAGACCAAGTGATGGGCAGAGTAGTCAGTTTCGGCGCGTATTCTGAGGAACGGTTTTACCACAGGGATCTGTGCTGGCTCCATGCGTTTAAACTTGCAATTGTATATCAGGATTTACCTCAAACAAAATCTAGACAATATGGCTACGCCGGACGATCTGCCCTCCTCCACTCGGACAGAAACGGACAGAAGTAGAAGTAGAAAGCACGCTTACTGCAGACATGGCCATACTTGCAGATATCTCAAGACCTGGGAGATGAAGCTGAGCGAAGCCAAGACGCACCGCGACTGCCTTCCACCTCCACACCAAAGAGGCTCCTCGCCAAAATTCAAATTCTAAACTCATTGGAGTGCCTCTGCACGACAATCCTACACAACCTACTTGAGAGTGAAGCTGTTGACCGGAAGCTTACCTACAGGCAGCACCTCGAGTCCGTATGGGCTAAGGTATCTTCGAGGACATAAAACCTCCTGTGCCGACTTGCTGGGATCTCTGGGGTGCCAGCCAAAGACCCTACGCAACCCCCGATTGGCTCGGTGCTACAGCACTGTGAATATGCCCGCCCCCAGCATGGTGCAACAGCCTCTCACACAAGAAGATGGACAACAGTACTCAACGAGACCTTGAGAACACACTGGCTGCCTCCGTCCCTACTCCATCTGAATTCCTACCAGTGCTTTCGGGGCATTGCACCTGCAGTACTCGGAGAGAACACCACACACACAAACTAGTGAATAAGGCCCTGATGGACAACATAGCACTGCTGCTGCATTAACACTGTAAAGAACTCACACCACCTCGTTAGACAGAGACTGCGCTCTCGCCGACCATTCTGCCGACAGCTGCTAAACTCTACAGTCACCATTACAAACAGCTTACAAGACAGGGAATACTGCTGGATAGATTCTCCAAGACCAGATCAAATCTCTATTACACCTAAGACAGAACACCACCTGCAGCAACTCACACGCATGGAATGGTCACCTTTGAACCGGGATTCGAACAGGAGGCGGGCGTTTCAATAGAAACTATGCACCGATGGGGGTGTGGCCATCGCCAGCCTGACCACTGTGGTTCTCAATCACAGACTGCGGATCACCTTCTCAACGAGTGCCCTAGCTTTCGTCCATGGGGGACACAGATTTCTCAAACACCCAACAATCAGCAGTTGAGTTGGGCCATGCTTACAACAGTGATAGCTGCTGCCTCATACGCAAGAGAAGATATATAGACTCTCCAAGATCAATTGACTTATGTTTTCGAATAAAACATTACCAATTAAAGGTGTTGCAACGAGAGGAGGATTTTTGAGGCACCCAATATTGTCGTCATAAAAGTATTTCATATAGCAGTACACACTCAATAGATTTCTTACCTTGTATTTGGCTTCAAGCAATGACTTATGGTTGAGGAAGATGGTTTTGGAAAATGAACATTGCAAGGGATCTGTGCTTCGCGCGGAGAGGGACACCTCTTCCCACACCAACCTCCGTGCAACCTATTCAGAAAGAATTCGCAATGGACCCTCTATATAATTCGTCAAACAAACGTAAACCATCAACTATATCTTAATATTTTAAGATATTAATTTCTTTTGGGGCTATAAGCATATAACGTGAACCACTTAAACATTTCACAATGTTTCTATCCAATTTGATGAGGAAAATGTGTTGTGGAAACGAACATTGCTAGGTTCCGCGCTTCGCGCGGGAGAGGAACCCTCCCGCCACCCACCCCGTTGCCGATCCGATATTTATAATGAATCTCCATGCTCGATGACTTACCCATGAACATTACTTTTGAAGCCTTGATCTTTATATTTTGACTAATTTTCAAATATGTCCATTAAATATCCACAAGAAAATGGTGAATCATGGAAAATGAACATTGCCGAGGATTCTGCGCTTCGCCCCTGGAAGTGGCACCCCCTCCCACATCCACCACTTGCCCCTTCAATATAGATGGTAACTGGTATTTTCAGGCGAATGATAATCAACTGAGGGCTACGCTACACAGCTGTGTATTTTTTTTAATTCACTGTCTTTTTAAATCACTGTTGTCTTTTGTTTATCCCACGGTATTTTAATCATGCCCCGTGCAGAGGACACTGTTCTAATGCAGTCGGCACTTGGCCCTTTATCAGGGCAGGATCCAGATGTCAAGTCCAGATGGGCTCTCAGTGCTCCAACTAAACGTGGGAAGGTCTCACTAGGGCAAAGATAAACATCCGAACACTCACACATACGCATAAAGTCACTGCGATTCTTCTCCAAGAGACACACGATACTGACAGTTACATTCTGAAACATTGTGCTACCACCCTAGTTGCACACACGAGAGCTCTAACCATGGGATTCCCACCTTTGCTAAGTAACTCAGCCCAATGGAAACAAATGCAACCTCACCGCAGACTCCACATTGAATGGGAACGGGACCCCCCAAATTGCAGGTGGTTAATGTCATCAATGTCTACAAGACACCTAACAATCGGCTTCAAGCAGACTCTCTACAACTTATTGTGCACGCTGGAGACTCTTTAAATAGTCATAGCACACCTGGGGATACAGGAAAACCAAAAAAAAAAACCCTGATGGAGCTTACCCTAGAGGGACTGGGGGGCCTCAAAAATCCGGTGTACAATTTTGCACGACCCCAAGAGCCAGACACGTTCAACTCTGGAAGGTGGACGGGGAATAGTCTACAAACATGACCTTGCTTTTGCAAAACATAAACATGGACACCATCTACATTCACCGTACTGTTCTCGAACGCTTTCCGAAGTCTCAAAATAGACCATCACTGATCGCTCAGGAGAGCCTTGCTAAGCTTGTACCAACAAAAGCCAGTAAAAGGTTGGGGAACGTTCTGCAAGCAATGGGACCAGTGCAAGAACCTGGATGGCTTCAGAAGTGCCCAAACTCCCGACACCAACCTCCTCCAACCTGGACAATTCTTACAAGGCACTGTGTCAACTCTTTATTAATTAGCAAAGTGAAGACCTCCCACGGGCTGCCTCGCAGTTGTTATATACCATCCTTGGATGAGAAATGTGATACTCTGTCAATATTTCCTGAATTCTGAACCCGGCAAAGAAGCTCATCAAGGATCAGATTATTGACAAAATGCTTGGACTGGAAACGCCGTGAGGGCTGGGAGGAGACGGTCCACGGAATCGACTCAACCCACTTCCAGCGGGAAGGTCCTGGAAGGACCGAAAACTGCTCTCACCGGAAGAAAGGAATTTCCAAACCATCGAAATTAAATGTCCAGTGACTGCCAATCAACGCTGAGCAAACTCCTGCAAAAGGGGCGTTTCAGAAACATTATGAAGGATCACAACTCGCCTCTGTAAAAAGAGATCACCAAACTTCGTCAAGCCCCCGGTGTGGACGGGTAACTTTCAATATCCTTCTCACTAGATGAGATTACCTCTGATCATCAGCCAACTAAAGAGTGGAACGGCCCAGGGCCCTGATAACACACCAGCAGAGTTCCTGGATTGCAATTGTGGCCACGGTATTGTCTACCAACCAGTCCTTACCCAAGATCTGGAGGAGAGTACTATCATCGCACTCCCCAAACAAAACAAGCCTGTCGACAACCCTAAGAAACTATCAGCCAAAGATCATATGTGTGTCTCCTTTCAAACCCTGAGAGGATAGTCCTGGCCCAGCGGAGCCCGTCGTCGACGCCGTGGCCGGGAGCACTGTCCATCAGATTGTAAAACTCACAAATGATATTGAGGAAAGCTTGAAAAGCGCCGTAGGAAGGCTCATATTGGTCATAGGCGTAAATCCCGGGGGGATTGATCCCCCCAATATTTGATTGAGGGGGGATGGTCAATACAATCATCCCCCCCCCCAATGTGATGCCTGTTGGTTAATGGTTTTTGGCCAAAAATACCCATATTTTACCATAATAGTTAAAAAAACAGGCAAATTTTAGCGCGCTTCGCGCGGCATTTAGTCTAATTACAATATTACAGTCTAGATATTTAGCTTCTAAATGCAAAAATTGTTACGCGATTCGCCTGAGCACATGTGTAGTACTGGAGCTTTCAGCAGAACTCTGTTCAGTCATAAAATTGCATCATCCCCCATCCCCCCCCAATGTCAACAAGAAATTGAATTTATGCCCACTGATCTTGGTGGACCTACTGCAGCATACGACACCGTGTGGCACCAGGGCCTGACATCAAGCTTTCAGGACATCCCGGATCGGTCACCTTTGTTCATTCATATGTAACATGCTTGCAAACCGTAGTTTTATTCTCAAGACCAAGTGATGGGCAGAGTAGTCAGTTTCGGCGCGTATTCTGAGGAACGGTTTTACCACAGGGATCTGTGCTGGCTCCATGCGTTTAAACTTGCAATTGTATATCAGGATTTACCTCAAACAAAATCTAGACAATATGGCTACGCCGGACGATCTGCCCTCCTCCACTCGGACAGAAACGGACAGAAGTAGAAGTAGAAAGCACGCTTACTGCAGACATGGCCATACTTGCAGATATCTCAAGACCTGGGAGATGAAGCTGAGCGAAGCCAAGACGCACCGCGACTGCCTTCCACCTCCACACCAAAGAGGCTCCTCGCCAAAATTCAAATTCTAAACTCATTGGAGTGCCTCTGCACGACAATCCTACACAACCTACTTGAGAGTGAAGCTGTTGACCGGAAGCTTACCTACAGGCAGCACCTCGAGTCCGTATGGGCTAAGGTATCTTCGAGGACATAAAACCTCCTGTGCCGACTTGCTGGGATCTCTGGGGTGCCAGCCAAAGACCCTACGCAACCCCCGATTGGCTCGGTGCTACAGCACTGTGAATATGCCCGCCCCCAGCATGGTGCAACAGCCTCTCACACAAGAAGATGGACAACAGTACTCAACGAGACCTTGAGAACACACTGGCTGCCTCCGTCCCTACTCCATCTGAATTCCTACCAGTGCTTTCGGGGCATTGCACCTGCAGTACTCGGAGAGAACACCACACACACAAACTAGTGAATAAGGCCCTGATGGACAACATAGCACTGCTGCTGCATTAACACTGTAAAGAACTCACACCACCTCGTTAGACAGAGACTGCGCTCTCGCCGACCATTCTGCCGACAGCTGCTAAACTCTACAGTCACCATTACAAACAGCTTACAAGACAGGGAATACTGCTGGATAGATTCTCCAAGACCAGATCAAATCTCTATTACACCTAAGACAGAACACCACCTGCAGCAACTCACACGCATGGAATGGTCACCTTTGAACCGGGATTCGAACAGGAGGCGGGCGTTTCAATAGAAACTATGCACCGATGGGGGTGTGGCCATCGCCAGCCTGACCAATGTGGTTCTCCATCACAGACTGCGGATCACATTCTCAATGAGTGCCCTAGCTTTCGTCCACTGGTGGACACAGATTTCTCAAACCCCAACCAATCAGCAGTGAGTTGGCTCCAATGCTTACAACATGATTAGCTGCTGCCTCATACGCAAGAAGAAGATATATAGACTCTCCAAGATCAATTGACTTATGGTTTGTTCGAATAAAACCTTACCAATTAAAGGTGCAACGAGAGATTTTTGAGGCACCCAAATATTGTGTCATAAAAGTTATTTCATATAGATTACACACTCAATAGATTTCTTACCTTGTATTTGGCTACAGAAATGACTTAAAAGAGAGAAAATGGGTGATTCTGATTTGCTTATATTTCAATATAAAACATAGGCTGAATTTTGTATTTGCTCCTATACGAAATTAGAAATTTCACAATGTTTGTACCAAAGAAACATTTCTCAGCTTAATCCTTTCAGATGGGGTTGTTTTGATGGAAAGCTTTACATCAGGGCAAAAATCAGTACTTTTGATTTTTTAGGGATGTGAAATCTCTCGTTGCACCTTTAACTCAATTTTACTTTTTAAGACCGTTGATCTAAAATGACTATATTTCATTATAAAGTGAACCTTTGCTAATTTCAAATTGTCTCCTTGCCTTTCATCAAGGCGTTGCGCTTTATTTTTTATTTCCTAAAGTCTCTGTAGATGATGTGGTAGAGCGCCCCCTCATGGTGAGCCTCTTTCGCATCGCCTTTCCGCATTTATTTTGTGTGTGTTGTTTTTCTTTATTTTTCGGGATAAATCTTCCGACACTTTCCCGGGACTCTGATTGGGCAATACATATTAAGGCGCCGTATGAATACATTGCGGTCAAACAAATGTGATACTACCTCTGGCTGCATTGTTTTATGTTTCTTTCGGGCATTTATCTTGTTGTTAAAGAAAGGGTTCATTGAAAGTTAATCTTGGCACGAGCAATCAATTATGAGCTACAATCCCCCATGTGATGACGAAATAATACTTTGATTGACACAATATGCTTGCACAGAACTATCCCTATTTGCGCAAAGACGCCTCGCTCCGCTCGGCCGAAGGCTTCGCCTTCGACACGCGCCTGTGGAAATTCTGGTCGAGGCGTCTTGACAAAGACTAGTTGTCTCCATCAAATTTTCACGAGAAAAAGTACTTTGGAAAATGAACATTTTCCGCGAATGGGAGCCACCTCTCCGCATGCAACCCCTGTCACTTCATATTTGAACTCTACAAGGTCAATAATTGACTTATGGTTCGTTCAAATAAACCTTAACAATTAACTCAATTTTACTTTTTAAGGACCGTTGATCTTATATAACTATATTCATTATAAAGTGATCCTTTTATAATTTCAAATTTGTTCCATCCATTTTTCATGTGAATAAAACGTGCTTTGGAAAAAGAAAAAATATTGCAAGGGTTAGGTACACCCTCCCACACCCCCTTAACATTAAGACACCATTAAACATTTTTCACAGTTCCAGTCCTGTGAACCGCGATGTTTACAAAGATGTTCAAAAACTCATGTGATTAAAGGTACTAAATAATTAATACGAAGTTTTCGCCCCCGGAAGAGAAAAAATGGGCTAGACGCGCCCCACCACAAGGGTACGTCCCAAAGTAAAAGTGCTTCCGACGATCGATGATCACTATTCCCTTCTTAGTCCATTTTACATTCTTGTCTATCCCTCCTTCACCTTTCTCTCTCTCTAAATCATTCCCAGTTTCTTCTCTCCGTTCATCTGCCCCATCGCTTTCCACTGTGCATTCGCCATATACTTCCCCTGCTTTGCGCCCATTCTATCTAATCCCAATTTTTTAGCTTCTCCGTCCCAATTTTAGTTGTCGGGGAGGGGGCAGTCTGACCATCAAAGCAATGTTTTCTATACAATATTGTTCTGTCATACAAAGCACCAACACTACCATCATTAAACTAGTATAAGGTTTAAAACAGGAAAACCAAAAACAACCATTTGTAGGAGGACACAAGTCCATACACATGCCATTCAGGTCACAGAAGTGCTCCTGCGTTCTCTCTTGGTTGGGGAAATGTGTAAAAATGTCAACATTTCACATAAAAGTAAACATTTTACCATAAATCTTATTTTTCTAGAGGAGCAATTTGAAGCCAAACTATGAGCAATATTATAGAAGAAAAAGCACAAGCCCTTACTACATCATGAGGCCCCATGGTTGCTTTCCTGAGTCAGTTAATTTTGTGGGGAAGTGCACATAATCCAATATATACCAACCATTGGGCAGTTACAGCTTTCTATTTATGGCTTGTATACAGTTAGGAGTTGTGGAATTACAGGGAATTAGCAAGCGATATTGACAAGAGAATCGAAAAATGTGGGAATGCATTTGTTTTAACTTATAAATTTTCCAAGGGGAGGGGATAAGTGTTGTGTACAATTCCATATAAAACTGCTTGAAGGCAGAAACAAAACACCAAATAGTGAAAAAAAATGAAGTATTTGAGGAAATTTGTCTAAATTCCCCCAAATAGACATACAGCGAGGACGTCTCAAAATCACAACAAAAAAGTGAGTGTGTGGTTTACACTAGGACAGAATAAACAAAGATCAATAATGTTTGTGTTTAGGTCAAACGGCGTTGATCATGCATGTGCACAATAGCGCCTTAAAATCTGAGATATTCACCAAGAAAGTCGGAATTTTTATACGCATCTATAGAAATGAAAGAATCAATAAAACAGTAATTGCATTGTTTTTAATACCCAAGATTTCAAGCCACCACTTGCGGTTATGTTTGCATTATCCATGCCAGAGTAACAAAAATACAAAAATAGGATTTTGTGATTTTTTTCGATGTTCGGATAAGCAAATCGCCTGCTAATCACTTTAAAGGGTTATTTTTGGCAAAAATCTCAACAAATTCTGCTAAACAGCTCAGTATATAGTTCCCACAATTTGCCTGAGTGTGGAGGGGCTGATTGGATCACAAAGTAACAATACTATTACTGTGCAAGCAAATGCCACCATTGCAGACGTGACAAATGTTCAATGATGTTTATTGCCCGCTCGTATTTCTTCTCTTATGAAGGGGATCACAAATGTAACAATACTAATACTGTGCAAGCAATATGCACCATGCAGTACGTGACAAATTTCAATGCCGTTTAGTGCCCCGATCGTTATTTCTTCCTTCTTATTGAAAATATAATTCATCAATCTACCAATGCAGTGTGACAAAAATCCACTGTTTGACCGGTCTGTGACCTTTGTGGTTTAAGATCAATGATTATCAGTTTTGAGGAGTCCAAGTGTTGAAAATATCAAATCCGAAACATGATAATCATGATTACTCCCAAAATTGATTGGTCTCGCTATGAGTTTTAAAATATTGGGCTCGACTGCGTCTTCGCTCAATATTTTGCAAACTCATAGCTCGACCAATAAATTTGGGCTCAACGATCCACTTTATTAGAGTATGAAGTCTGTAATATTCAGGTAACTGCTAAATGTACGAAACGCACACAGTATGCAAATTGCACCTATTAGAGACTAGTACAGATTTTTTTGGGGGGGGGGGAAATGCATAGGCTTGCTGTTTATTCTGTTGTTTCCAAACATTCAAGGACTCGCTGTGAATTCTTATATTCAAAAACTACCGAATATTCATAGACAACATTTTGAGGTTTGGGGTATGATGCAATCGGAGTACTATGTCTGCATGGATTTCATGTGTCCGTGTGTGTGTGGATACATAGTATACATCTTTTGGTTGGAAATTTTGTCTGCCTGAACTTTGTTGTTGGGAAAATCGCTTTTCTCTCTGTTGGTCTGTCTGTCATGATTTCTGCCGTGGTTTGTTTCACTGCTTGTGTAGATTTATTATTGAAGTTCCGTAAAGGGCTACGATGATGTAACTTGGTGGAAGGAAGGAACGCGGTCAAGCGTTTCTCAAGGATCTAAATTTGCATAATTACGGCAATTTTCCGCAAAGGTTGTGATAGTTTTCGGGAGTTCCGCAAAGGCGTATAATGATGTATATGGGGTGGAAGGGAGGCGGGCTGGAGACTTCTTGACCAGATTAGATTTTGGGTGTATTTTGGACAAATTAAAGGTGCTTGTTCCGATTTATGTGTATTGAGTTTTCTACTTGATATGAGAGCCTGGCACTTGCACATACGCCCCATCAAGTACCGTGGGAAACAATCTTGCGGTTTTGAAGGTAGACGCAATAATGCATGTTGCAAAGCCCTATTCAATACTGTACTAATATTGGTGGTTAACCACTAAAACGGCGGTTTTTTGTTTATATCTTGGGAATGAAATGGATTTCTGGGCTCAAATTTCAGGACGACAGTGAGAAAAATACGGCCTTTCATCTGATATCAAAATCGATACTACTTCCGGGTAAATCAGGGGGGTCCCAAAGGCGATCGGAACACCCACTTTTAAGTATGCAAATGAGCTAATTAATATGCAAAAATCAGCGTAATTGCTTTAATTTTGTAACAGTACATCGGATACGCAAAATTCCTTAGCTGCAAGAAAGCCTATCATGGTGCACATCTTTTATGCAATTTGAAAGTATGTGATTTGTGCAGCTTAGGTATGCAAATGAACTAATTAAATATGCGTAATTACTGTATCTCTGAAACGGTACATCGGATGGGCAAGATTCCTTGGCTATATGAAAGACTACTATGTCATGAATCTTTTGTGTGAATCATAATTGGATCAAAGTGGCATTTTGGGTGTAAAATATGCTAATTAAGTGTCTTATTCGATAATTTAAGAAAAAAAGCTTTTGTACAAGTTATCTAGAGTTCCTTAAGGCGTATAATGATGTAACTTTGTGTAGGGAAGCGGGTTGAAGAGTTCTCGACCTGATTTAGATTTTGGGCATTTTTGGGTTACACTAGTGAATGTCCAAATGAGCTCAGTAATTTATGGCATACCCTCTGGCGTAATTGCTATATTTTTTTGAAACTGTACATCAGATACCAGTGGCGTAGCCAGAGGGGGGGCAGGGGGTAGCTGCCCCCCTGTGGGGAATCTTGCCCCCCCTGAAAAATTAGTGATTGACATAGGCCATAGACTATACTAACAAATTTTAATATATGCTTGCCCCCCTGGAAAATATATGTGCCCCCTGAAAAAAGCTGTCTATGCCACTGTTCAGTACACAAAAAATTCCTTCACTGAATGAGAGCCTGTTATGGTTCGCATCTTTTTTGCCATTGAAAGATTTTGAAGAAGTGGTGTGGCTAGGTATGCAAATGATAATATTACTATGCCTAAATTGCTTGTATCGTTGAAACTGTACATAGGATAGGCAATAAATTCCTATGCACATGAAAGGCTACTATGCCATACATTCTTTTGTGTGAGTCATAGGTCAAAGTGCATGTGGGCCATTTTAAAGTGGCATTTTGTGATGCAATGAATCTAATTATGCATAAATTGCTGTTATTATCACTTAAACAGTACATTACCATTGGATATCGAAATGTCTGTGTTACATGGAGCAGGTGTGAGTTGGGAGGAGGGGATGTTGGGGAATAGGAGGGGGTGGTGAAGGGGTGGTGGGGAGGGGAGGGGTGGTGGGGGCTTGCAGGGTGTTGGGGAGGGGATGGGGTTTATGTGCGGCGGGTGGGTGGGGAGGGGTAGAGTGTGGGGAGGGGGTGGGGTCGTGTGCAGGGTTTTGGAGAGGGGGTGGCGGGGGTTGCGGGTGTTAGGAAGGGGTGGGAGGTTGCGGGGGTTGGGAGGGGGTAGGGTAGAGGGGAAAGTGTTGCAGGGTGTGGGAGGGGGGTGGGTGTGTTGCGGGGGTTGCGGAGGGGAGATGGGGGGGTGGGGAGGGGGTGTTGCAGGAGAGTGACGAATTAAGAGGTCAAAAGGTCTTGGGGTCACTTAGAGGTCATATCTCTTAGTATATACTTTGGTTGGCACGTTTTCAATTATGTAGCTTTCAAGCACCTTCGTGTAAGCGCTGAACATGCTTTAATATAGCTTTACCCCGGAAGTCATTCTTCATGATTTTTACTATAGAATTACAGTGAACAAGACACAACAGGTTGTATTTCTGACTTAAAAGACTGAACTTAATTGATTAAACAACGCAAGTAGTAGTCACGCACACGCTACAAAACTGTGAGGCACAAATTGTTTGTTGATAGAGCAAGCATAAAAAAAAAATTTGTATTTCTCACTGAAAATCATACAATCTATAACCATCGGAATCGGGAAATATTCATTATTAGTTGTTGTGAAGTAAAATAATATATTTGCTGCATTAGCGATACACCGCAAGTTAGAATGATGTCGGTGGAACCAGAGATGACGCTGAAAGTGAAACAACAGCAAGCAATACGAGCTCTCATAAAGCAGAGCCTCGCTAATGCACAAGTCCTAGGAGAGCTTAGTTGCCCAGGGAAACTCCCCACAATTGCCATTATGTACTCCGCAGGCATTACTTTAACAACAGTACAGCGCGTTAAATTTCAATGCGGTATGCCTGTTTATGACCCATTGTTTGTTAGTAATTCTAGACTAAGGTCATCTCTTATTCAGTGTAACAATAAAATATATTGTAACTCTGTCCTGTTCAAGATAAAATATCATCTAAATAGGCTGAGAAGGGGAACTGTTTTAAAACTCAGTAATAAATCTGCATTAATTCCACCGCAGCAAGGTCGCACGTGTATCATGCCAATTTTGTCATGCAGCGCCAGATATTGTCCACAAATTGGGAGCAATTGGCTACTATTTTGAATGTGATACACGGTCACTTCTCTAAGTCTAATTTGATTGCTGCTGTTGTTTGAATTTCCAGCTTTTTGGCATTATTTTCTTTTAGTTAGTAGTCATTCTTTTGTGTTCTCTCACTCTGATATGTCCACCGGTTCTTCTGGCATTTCTTTTAGTGACCACGTGCTTTTGTTATGTCTTTTGTTCACTCGTTTTCTGGCTATTTCTTGAGTGACGAGTGTGCTTTTGTTGGCATGTATTTTGTTCTGTTTGGGTGGTGTAATGTCGTTGGACTTTTGGGAGGGTGTGTGCTTGACTGTGAAAGGGATGGATGTACTAGTTGATGTGGTAGTGTAAAGACCAGTTGGCATTTTTTTTCTGAGTGTGCAAGAGTTGAATGTAAGGTGAGGGATGTAAGGTGATGGAATGTAAGTAGTGTTGGCATTGGTTCAAATTGAAGTGACCCATTTTGTTGTTGTGGAATCCATTCTTGGTTGCAGTTTGCACTACAATTAATTTAGCATTAGGAAGTTAGGGTTAAGTGACTTTAATGTAGGTTATGGCGGATTTAGGATTTAATTATGAAGGTAGTGTAATTTTTGTTAGACCTCGGTGAGTTGAACATATTTAAAGTTCAGTGAGTAGTTGCTTCTGCGGTTTGGTGTGGAGGAACATTTTGAGTTTGATCAGAATCATGTGAGAGTGTGTAATTTGTTTTGAAATGTTCTTGTATTGATTTATCGTGGAGCCGATTGAAAATTTGTAGAAGCCAGATAGTCGAGGATGGCTTGGCTTTGAGTTGAGCTTGTGTGCTGCATTCTTGCAGTTCAAAGTCGTATTTAGGCCATTTAAATTTTAGGTAATAATTCTCCTCACTTTAGTTATTAGTAATTTGGTTGGTACAAACCTTGACTTATAGTTCTTACGACCACCTTAAAAATGGAGCTATATGCTTCGGGAGGTCCCCTTTTAAGACGTTTATGCAATTGTGTGCTTTATTCCAAATTACTGGTTCTAATTTGTAGCATTATGCTCCTGCTTTTAAGGTCTGTCAGCTAAGATGCAGCTCACAAAAACAAGCCTTTTACCTGGTGTCATTGGTTAGCATGGTTAACGTCCCTTGGATATGTGCGTTTGTTGTAAGAGTTAAAATGTGTTGTTTTTGTTCTCACTATCCCGGCTGGCTGCAGTGCGCACAATTATATTTTGATGCGCATTTTGGTGCTTTAATAGTATGTGTTAGCGTCCTTTTATTATTGAGGCAAGGCGAGTCGAAGCGAGTGAAGTGTAGACTCGCCGAAACCTAGCTTGTGTTTCTTGTTATTTTTTTTTTCATAGGAAAGCCACCTTTTTGCGTTATTTGTGAACTTGCAAAGCCATGCCCTAGGTGTTTGATCGTGAGGTGAGGCAAAACCCATTTGTACTCTTGTTTGCTACCACAAATTTGGGCTATGCATTTTGGTTTCAAATTATTTTGGCTATTTATTGATAGGCGGTTTGTGATTTTGATAAGGATTGGGATTCACTGTATTTGTGAAGTTTCTAGTGATGGGCTCACACTCAGTTTTGCTGTTGTAATAATTGCTTATTTAAATTTCAGTTTCGGGTGGCTGGGCTCCGTTTGTAAATATAGCCCGCCTGATTTGTGAATATTTGTGCTAAATTTTACGTGATGTGAGGGGCTGGTAGTTTAGGTTGTAAATAAAAACACAGATCAATTTCGCCCTTGATTTGAGATGAATGCGTTTTGCTGAACTTTCAATTCAGTTCAAGGGTCTACATTTTTAAGCTAGGTAGTAGAGGTAGGTTGTAGTTTTCCGTCAGTGGTTTAAGTAATTTGTAGCTTAGTTTAGTATGCTTTTGCAGCCAAAAAGAATGGGAACCTCGTTAATTTTTGGCCGCATGGGTTTTACTTTAAAACAACAATCGTGCCAAATAGTCCACGCTGTTTGTGCGGTTTGTGACAATTGTCTTCTGCATGTGAATTTTAAAAACAAACAAGTATGCAATGGAAAATCAAAACTGTACGCCATGGCTTTTGCATTAAAGAAAGAATAGAATCGATTCACAGATATTAAATGTAATAAAATATATTTGGTATTATAGATTTAAATTATTTTGTGTGGGTATGTCAAGTCGTTTAGCTTTTGCGGAATTATATGCTGGTCTACGCTACCCACGACCAGCGGAATTGATAACTTACGTCGACCAAGTTATTTTTTAATCTTAATTTTAAAACCCCTGGTCCGTGACAATCTGGCACTTTTCGTTGCCCTTGTAATTCTGCCTTTTAAATTTGGTTACTAACATTATTTACGGGTCCCTTTCTCTTTTATTTTAATTCCAACTAATTGCCTAGTTAGTTAACCTGTATGGGTGTGTGATATATTTCAATACATTGCGGTATTGCATTGATTTCTGTCTCTTATTTTAAGATGATTCTGCAAACTATTGTTACGGGATGAAACCCAAGGTCAGAAAAGAACCTCCCGTGGTTCATAAAACAAAATTCACAATGACTATTTGTAAGTATGATTGACTTGACCAAGATGTAAATTCAGAACAAGATTAATAATAAATTCACCAATCTGATCTGAATCAAAACATAAAATACAATATTAACAATGCACAAAATGTGGTTACTTACCTATTTAAAAATCTCGAGAATTATAATATAAAGTTCTTGTTGGGCACGCCGCCCAGTCTCTGTAGAATCAGATTCACATAAATCTTGGCGACACAATTCTTGTTGGCATTGTGTTCAGTAGTTTCGCGAAATTGCAAAAGTCCTTTGGTCTAGACCGGGCCGATTAATTTAGTAAATTGTAGACTGGAGAAGAAACACTGGAAGTATAATGGCAGCTTGATGGTATAAAATTGTCCATACAGGGACTCAGCGCATTAAAGGTGAACTCTTTGTAGAGCGTCCACTGGCCTGTAGAGATAAGTA
Organism: Ophioderma brevispina; assembly: GCA_023653785.1. Taxonomy (NCBI): domain Eukaryota; kingdom Metazoa; phylum Echinodermata; class Ophiuroidea; order Amphilepidida; family Ophiodermatidae; genus Ophioderma; species Ophioderma brevispina. Next base: position 34,650 of record JAMKCH010051948.1, on the reverse strand, counting down.
AGTCCTGCTGGTATTTAATGTTAACCTTTGTATTCCAAGGCACCAAATGTGTGCAGCTCTGATGAATTCTTCTAGCAGACTTTCCAGAATTAATATAAAATAACATAAGATTATATAAATCAAATGTTATAAGTAAGGACCTAGCCTAGTGCTTTCGACAGGATAATCGCACGCCGCGACCGTATGGGTCAGTGCAATTATCCTGTCGAATTCACTGAGGCGTGGTCCTTATCCGTCCCATATACTTGAGAACACACACAATAGTATCAAATCAGAGGATGTTTTAAGCCCGTCCCCGAATGCTGGCGAGTCGGGTCTCATGAATAATTAAGTGAGCGTCGAACACGTCATCTATTGATCAATTTTATGTTGCCGATAGCTGACCTTCGACCTTCGACCAATCAGCTGTAACAAAATGGCGACGTTCCAGGGCCTTTCCATAATGCGAAAGTGGGGAATCAGATCACAGCTTTGTTGAGTCGAGAATTGGTGTGTTGTTCAACGTCCGATTCAGAAATTTCCCAGTGTTTGGGGATGTAGCACGCGAATGTTACATTTCTTTTGTAAGCAAGGGCCAAGGAGGGAAGATACGGCGTTCCCGGGACGGCGTTTTGATTCTCGCAAGTGTGACAAACTGAATGCATGGCCCATGGCATTGGCAAGTCAAATTGAACTGTATCGCGGCGACGGAAGATGTGTTAATCGTCGAGACATTGCTTGAACAGATGATTATGATAATGTTTACTTATCTCCTATATCTTTGTCATTTTAGTTAATTGCACAGCTTAGCCTTATGTCACATCTACAGTTTTGTAGTAACATTGTTTTTGACTCGGGCAGACTCCGCATGCTCAGTCTGAGCCTGGGGCTGAGTAGGGGGAGGCCAGGCAGAAGTATCTAACTGAGATTGGAGTGTGAGTGTTAAAAGGGTGTGACCCGAATCGGCGCCAAGCCCTGTCGCGTTCCCTCACTCTAATTTTTGTATCAGAAGAAAGTTCATATTTTCCTCATTACCCCACTCCCAGTTTATATAATTTCAGGGATGCAAATTCGTCCAAGTTTGTGAGATCAAAATTACTAGCCTAGCCTACTTGAATTGACAACACTTGATCATGAGTCAATGGGAGAAATTGATTCTCTATCTGGATGCTACTACAATGTGAGAATCGTCCAATTTGCATCCTTGATTTCATTTTGATGATAAAATGAACAAATACATATCCAAATTGTGTATTTACCGGCCACAATTGTAAGGCGCAAAAAAGTCGATTCTGAGTTATCGTTGCCCCCCGCATCACTTTTTGAAGACTAGAAATATGTCAAAATTTCAAGATTGCCAAAAATAATTCATTATTTTCAAAATACTGTCATTTTCACCAGGTTTAGCAATTGGAAACATATTTTGTAAAACATCTCCCAGGTTTTTTCTGTGGCCCTACCTTTCGGTATCAGTTTGGCTTTAAAAACATACATTTTAGGTCAATAATGAAGTCTGATGAAATAATGAAAAAGTCACCTCATCAACCAAGAGAAAAAGTAATGATAAACTCGGAATTGACTTTCATGGACAACAACACGCAATGTAGGTAGTCTGTACTGACCAATTTATTACAGATTTTGTGTTTTTTTTTTTTTTTCTTGCTGTTCCATCCGGGATGAAATTATTCTGCCAAAACATCTTCAAAGCAGGTTATTCGTTTGCGGCTGCCAAATTCATAGGGTGGTGGTACAATACTAAACCTCTTCCTCTATCCAAACAGTGGCTCGTTTAGCTTGAAAATGTTAATCGGATGTGGTGATATGCTTCCATGACAAAGCATGAACAAATCGGGTCACAAAGAAGGTAAAGTAAAATAGACCCCCCCACAGGATACCAATACTAAAACAACAACACAAAAACAAAAAGCAACATTAATAAAAACAATCAAAAAAAAGTACAATCAAAACCAATATACAACTCCCAACCAGAAAACCACCAAAAATATTTTTAACAAAAAACACAAAAACTAAACATAACATGTAAAAAAACAAAAACTCAAAAAGGGAGTTTTGGGGGATCCAAACTCGTCCACAAACTTGCCTAAAAAAAAGTGTCATTTTAATATCATCTGAACCATTGAGCCTCAGTAGCGTACCTAATCTGTTTGCAAATTTGGTCGTATCTGTAAGAAATTCGCACAATTTGTATTTTCTGGCCAGAAACGGACAGATGTTAGCACAGTTATCTATGGGACCGTGGGGAAGCAAACATTAAAAAAAAACAAATAAGGACCAACTCAAATTTTGCGAACAAGCTTTTATCAAGGACATCTAGAGACAACCATGAATAATTGCTCTCATGCAAATGGATCTGAATGCATAATGGGCTTAGGGGAGTTGTTAGTTTCAACACAAATCTAGTATACTTGTTATCTGAAAAAAAATATTACACGAAAATAACAGGTCCTTGGACAGAGTGCTACAACAAGTAATAGCCTTACCCCGGATACCCCCAATTTTTCATGAAGTGCGTCAGAAATTCTATTCTGGCCATTGGAAGAACAGAGATATAAAAATATATAAAAATAATTATAAAAAATTAATATACCCCAAAACAGGGATATTGATATGAGGAAAGAATCCAGGTAATTTGTAGGCCAACTTTTTTAAGTTTCCATAACTTTAACAACAAAGTGTATATTGTATGAATATGTTTGTACTCGTATCACTGATATTAAAACCAAAAAGGTTATAGACCGGTCAAAACAGTGTGCATCGGCAGGAAACCTGAATACGGCGTGCGTGTTCATGTGTTAACGCCATTTTCGTCGTCTGCTGAATTTAATGTCGGCGTTTACCATAAGGAAGATGATTTGTTCTTCATATAATTTCGGGTGAGGGTTTTGTATATAAAAGCTTTACAACATGCAAAAATATCGATTTTGAAAAATTTGAGGGCGCACTATTTTTCAAATTGCAGTGTCTCTGTAAAACAGGGGATCAGTGATTTTAATTTAAAACAATCACCTTTTTTGCATACATAACATAATGCTGGCCCATGATACTGATCACTGCAAAAAGACTGAGTTCAAATCGAAGGTACTTCAATATAGCATCTTTGTTTTCAAGTCTGATTTTATTATAGTAACCTATGGCACTGTTACACACTACATCAGTACTGCTTCAAAATTCCAATCTGTAGTTCTAGTTGATATTTTAATTAAACATCACAATCTCTGAGTCAGCCTTATAGTGGCTCTCCCTGGAATATCAGTTCACCCTACTTGGAAGAGGAGAAGGAAAGGGGAAAGTGGAAAGAGTTAATTTATAAATATGATTTATAATAGTCGTATGGAATCGAAAAACACCCTCTTCAGATTTTTTAAGCAACTTTCAAAATAGATAGGAATACAGAAGGCCTCGGTGGCATGAAAGTGTTTTTCATTCATCTGCTGAACATGGACTGTTTCAAAAACCTATTTCCATTTTTATTTAACGTTACAGGTGATCAGACAATGGGGATAAGGACGATGTGGATTCAGATGGGCAGCAGGGGTCATTGATGATAGCAAAGATGGCAATGATAGTGAGGATGGTGATGTTAGCAAGGATGGTGATGAAGAAGATCTCCATGCTGAGGTCATTCAAATTTGCTGGTTTGCCACCCCAGCGAAAAACTGTTCTCAAAACACTTGGAGCACATTCCAGAATGCTATGCCTCCTAAACCAGGCTGAATGTGTTTTAGAATTGGACTTCCAGCCAAACAACTCAAAAGACATCAAGCCATCGTTGTTTCAGCAGTTGTTAATGATGTGAAAAGAGGAACTTGGAACGATTCCAAAGCCGGGGGGAAAATAATAAAAGTGACAGAAGCCACAAGAGCAAATGAAATAAGAAATGTCAATTTGTGGAGAGCCGCCCACTTCGGAAGCGATTCGGGATGACGTTTTACCGGGACTCTAACTGTTCAATTGTCATTTAAAGGATAGAAAATGGGACACAGTTTCACCCTATTACACATACCAATCAAGACATTTCCCAAGTAGTAATTCTTTTGTTAAATATTGCAGTGATTTAATCCTCACTTTCCTAAGGTGACAGAGAGATATCCAGACAGTAACATGTTGGCCATTTCATATTAGTGATTTCGAAAAATTAGAAAATTCAGTAGGCTTATTATTGGTACTGTACATGTAAAAAGTGAAAAAATATGGCTTAAAGGTGTCTTGTTCGATTTATGTGTATTATGTTCTCTTAATTGATATGAAAGCCTGGCACTTGCACATACACCCCATCAAGTACCGTGGGAAAAAACCTTGCGGTTTGATACGTAGACGCAATAAGCATATGGCAAGGCCCTATTCAATAATGTGCTATATATTGATGGGTTAACCACTAAACACGGCGTTTTTGTTTATATCTTGGGAATTGAAATGAGATGTGAGGGCTCAAATTCAGGACGGATGAGAAAAAATAAGGCCTTTCATACGATTTTTTTTTCTTTTTTTTTATCAAAATCGATACTACTCCGGGTAAATCAGGGGGTCCCAAAGACGATCGGGGGGGGGGGACACGCATCTTTAATTTAATATTTGCTCCAAAATGAAATTAGAAATATCACAATAATTGTAAAAAAAAAAATATTATCAGCATTAATCCTTCAGAGTGGATATTTGTGAGGAGATTTAAATTCGTTCCAAAACCAGGGATTTCTAGAGGGGTGGGTTGACATTGGTTAAGGTGAATTCCCCGATGTAACTTTTTAATATTTTAAACAAAAATTGAGGTTCCAGTTCTGATTAGAACATAAACAACAGTGCTTGATGGTGGTTACATGGCAATTATAGTTGCCAATATTTCAACCAATTTACTGATGCATACGAATGCAAAATGTCTTTGTTTACCAAAAATACAAACCTTCGATTTGGATGTTCAGCTAGTTGTGGTGCTTTTCTTTTATTATAACCATATTCACGCTAAATTCAAAACGTATCATGACACAGTGTGAGAATGCAATGTACACAGGTGAGATCACAGTGCATAATAGGTATTCAGTATTATATTACTTCAATTGGTTAAAGGTCTCTCACGTTTTGAAAATAGTTTATTTTGATGAAAGAAGTGTGCAAGGTGCCTATTTCCAGACGTAAAAGTGCTTCCAAGGCATTTATTCGATCAGTATTGTGCCAAAGTCCGATAATTTTGAACGTTTTCGAAATAACATTTGTTGCCTGGTCTTGCTCTTTCATTTAATACCTCACTTGTAAAAAGCATGCACAAATAACTGAGATAGAACGCTGAAAGACATAAAACTCCCAAACCAAAAGTTGCAGTTTTTGGGTTTTTCAACAGTCACTTGTGTGCTGTGCAACGCCAATAAGGTGTGTATTGATTTTACACAAAGGGCATCTCCGACTGAATGAGCCAAAAAAATCCTACTTGCAATTGATGTGTTAGTGTGTCTGTGTTGTAGTACACTGCAATGCCCATTGAAACTACAAAAACTGCAACCTTTGGTTTGGAGGTTTTCGTCTTTCAGACGTTCTATCTCAGTCATTTTTGCACGCTTTTTTTACAAAACAGGGTGTTAAAGGAAAGAGCAAGGCCTAGGCAAACAAAATATATATTAATTGAAAATCTTTCAAAATGATCGGACTTGGCACAATACTCAGGCGTGGATCCAGGGAGGGGGCGCGCGCCTCCCGGATAATTCTGCAAAATTCTTGCAAAATCAGCCCATTTGGACAAGTACTAGTTTAGCCTTTCAGCCCACGGTAATTTTTACGTTTTTCAAGCAGGCTCCGCCCCCTGATACTGATTGAAAACATGCGAGATACTTTTTGGCAGGTTGGCAGGTCAAAATCTCAGAAAAGTAGTTTGACATATTTCCCCACCAATTGTAGTATTAGTATATAAAAGATTGTAACTATTTATATATTTGAAGCTTAAACTGCAGTATTAGACAATTTTGACCTAATGGTGCCACAGAAGGTGGCAAGATGATAGGCTTATTATATAATTAGTGAATCAAAACAGGGAGATTTGTCATTAATTGCTTGTAAGTGCTTTGTGGTGCAGGGATCAGCGCTCGCCTCATTAAACATTAAGGTTAGGGTTGGAGCCCTGCTGTCGCCAATGGGTTGTGCCCCTTGGGCAAGGCACTGTACCTCGCTTGCCTCTCTTCACCCAGGAGTATAAAATGGTACCGCATATGCTGGGAATGACAAAACAGGACCGCTGTGCGGGAGAGAGTGGCGAACACCCACACCCAAATTATTATGAGGAGTATGGCCCCAATGCCATGGACAGAGAGATGGGCACTCTGCCCGTGGGCGCATTTGTGATGTAAGAGCTGTACTCTGTTTAGCATCCAGTGTACAAAATGCTCAAATGCGAATAAAATGACAAATATACCCAATGGGGTTGCAGTAGGCCGTTTGTTTGCTACATATAATAAGCCAGACGATACTTGGTATCCAGCCTCGTTTTTTGTGGTTGGTTGTTGTATGGAAGAAAAACCAGACAAGGTAGGTGTAGAGCTATCACGGGTAAAATTTTTAATAATATCTGCGTTTGAAACGCACACTTAAAGCGATTATAAAGTGTTACAAAAAGGTAACAGCCTACTTTTTAAACGTTACAAGATCAATTTTCTTTGCCAATGGGGTTGAAAGCTTCTTAGTCAATCATTGGTAGCAAGCTGATCACCTGGCTTTTTAAAGGAATACCTTAGTTTCAAAGGGGTGAAAAGGGTGGCAAGGGAATAGAATGCAACATGGTCATTGACCTTGTTTGACACTCTCTTTGGTAACCAAAAATTGACAGACAAAACTATTTCTTATTTAAATCCATTAGTTCATCCAATTAATATGTGCCAGCACAAATGCTGTGAAATTGCACCGTTTTGAAGAGTGCCCCTAATTTTCAAAATTTGATTTTTTGCACAGTAGTGTTGGTAATTGTATGGTAAAAATTACCTGCGGAATGGTAATGCCACAAAAAGTGTGTATTTGGCAGAAAAGAAGCAATTTTGTAATTAGAAATCGGCATATCCGATTTCTCATTCAATGGTGGAGATGAAACCCAAATTCTGTCTGTTTCATTGACAATAGTGCCATCTCACTAAAAGGACCTCTAACTGGATTGCCAGAAAGAAAATAAACAACTAATGGATGAGGCTAGACACGTTACATAGCGGCAATTTCCGGCTATTTACTATTGGAAGGCCATTTCCCCAAGCAGTCGTTGAATTATTATCGGAGAGCGCCGATATAATTTAATTACAAAATTCCTTCTTTTGTATACATAGACAAGTTCAAGCTTTACCATTCCACAAGTATATTTATCTAGCCAATTACCAAAGCAACAGGGGATAAAAACAGCATGAATGAAGGTGGGGACAAAGGGTGGGGAAAAATATGAATAAACATAAAAATGGGAGGGTATTGATGTAAAACTTATTTTATTGAGGTTTGTTATCCTTTAATTCCAAGACATTAGGCCACAGATTATGTTGTACAAAATATACGTTTTTATCTTGTAAATGTTCAGATAAATAAAGTAGTGAGTATACAATGTTACTTTTTTAAAGATAAGAGTAATTCCACTTTCTGACCCCGTGTAATCCTTGAATATCCATAATGGCTTTAGCATCATTCCAAAATGCTCTAATGCATATTTGTACAGGTACACCATGGTGGTATACTGAGGCTGGATAATAAGTAATTGTTTTTTCACTTCAGGATATCGAAAAAATTGGTCGCCGCCCATCATACCTCTTTTTCTCCATCTTTAATATCTTATTAGACATGAATCTGTCACTGGCAAGGTGAAAGCTACTCAAGATGCCAAACATATTGGTAGCAAGTTATATTTGCAGAGGCTGTTGCATCAGAAGTACTTAAGACATGGACTTGATCTGAATGAATCGTCCTTGTTACAAAAATGGGGTAGATGTGGTATACGATCAATTTAAAGATGGGTTACCAGTTATGGCCTAATATTTCATGTTTTCTCCCTCACATGGAAGGCAGGTCATTAAAAAACATCTGATTACAAAGTTAAGTCGGGAAAGACGGTCCAGCTGTTTGGATAGTGGAAGCAAAAATGTGTGCTTAATTTGCCCATGGGGCAAGTGTGCTAACTAGTTTGGTCTAAAACGTTGGTAGGCATTTTTTATGTTATACATCAAAAGGAAACATTTTCTTGGGCCTTAAATTTCACTGGGAATGAGAAAAATATAATCTTTTTCTGTCTTACCAAAATTTCAATTTGGTGGAGTTGTTGGGGAAAAATGAGGCTGTTTGTATCAGGTCCACCCCAACTTTAAAGATGTTGGACAAAAAATTTAAAAGAATTTAAGTTGATTTGCAAGAAACCCAACAAAAGCAGCTACATGTACCTGTTTGGTTTTACAACAGGATTGTATCCCTATTGTACGGTACATTTAATTTCTCTTTATGACACTGAGTTGAAATTATTTTTTTTGCTTGAATGAATTGGATAAAAATTTGATTGCACCACTGTACTAGTGGGTACCTCTTAATTTAATACTTGACCATTATCTTAATACACACCCAGTAGAAAAATTCTATATTCCATTTATAAACATAAATTTGATTATTGAGCAGGATGGCCATTAACAGGAAAGGTATTGTATCAGCTTAAAAGTATGAAATACTGTCCCCATTTAACACAAAGAGATCTAACTAGCATTAAAGATATCACTCAAATACTATTATTCACAAATTGAATCGCCAAATGGTACCAAATCAGGCGGTCCCTTTTGCATGAAGGTGCGATTTCTGTTGCAAGTGTACTTTCCAATGGTCAATCAAGTATGAAGAAAGGGATCATTGTATTCGACGAAATGAAACAGGCTCAGTGGACCCATTGGATTTACACGCTTGATTCCGTCAGAGTATAAATTGTGTATAACGGAAGAAAGCGGGTAATCCAATGGGGGCACTGAGCCGTTTCATTTCACGATATAATAAGCCTTGAAGATGATGCAAACTACATGTGTAAAAAATTCAGTGCTATCAGAATACAGTTTAACCAACTATACATCCACCAGAAGCAGGTATAAGGATGGGTAGAAAATTTATTTCATTTTCGGAATATGTTCCAACCACCCGGCTGCAAATCCCTACCCAACCCAAAAGTGAGAACGGACCCCCCTCCCACCGTGATTAAAAGGGTCCATAGAAAAAGATGCATTTTTGGCCTGTCTGTCCATGCTTTAGCTGTTAGGATTCTCCTAATTTTATCGGACCATTTTGACGGGAAAGATTTTGGCAGTAAAATTTCCCAAGGGCTATGAGGAAAAATATGAGTTTCTTCCCCCAATACCTAAATCTTCAATATGATGAGGTGCAAGTCTGGGGAATAAGAAAATTGATCGGGTTTTCATACACCTTTAACACGACTGTATAGTATTGGCTTATACAAAGATTTACAGGTAAATTTTTTGTCACTTGTGATGCATCATGAAAGGGGCATTCGTGATCCATAGCCTCGCCCCTCCCCACTACCTCAAAAAAAGTTTTTGATTTTTATATCATTGCATGGTTAGCGTTAGTATCTATGTGTAACCTAATCTTACGTGCAAATTTAGTGATCTGTAAGAAATTTATGTCCATAAACGGACAGAAATTACAGCACAGTGGCCTATGGAACTGTGAAACAAGCAATTGCTCAAACACAAAACGCAAGATCGAAATCACACTAAAATTTGTGCATAAGCTTCTCAAGGCATCTAGTAAACGTGAATAAAACAGAAGGTGCTGGAATCCAAAATTGCCACCTTTAAGCTAGCTGCCATTAAAGGGGATTTCGTGCTTCCAGCAATAACCTTCTGTTTTCCAGTGCCCCGGGACTCGGCATTATATGCAGAAGATTTGTTACTGCAAAATCCCTAAGTCATGCATAACTGCTATGAAATAGTACGGACATGAAATAGACCCTTGAGATATGATTGGATTGACTTTGGTAGACCAACTAGTGTATAGAACCTTAGTTAGTGCTTTCAAAATGTGTGCGATTGATATATCTCAGTGGAAGCGCTTCTGGAAAGCGGGTTGATGCACCACATTATAGTCAACAAATACTGGGTTCTTGACTTTGTTTTTGGCAAAGGGCCTACACAATCAATAATAAGAAAATGAAAGGCTCCTCAAATGCTGGAATGGTTTTCAGTGGAACTGGTGGGATTTTCTGATTTGGCTTGCCTACCACATGACATGTATGACATGATTTGCAATACTTCAGTACATCTTTCCTGAGTGTGGTCCACAAAATGATTTAAATTCTATCATGAGTCTTACTAACCATTTGTCCAGCCATTGGGTTATCATGTGCTGATTACATCTTTCTGATACTTTAGGTACCCTATTTGATGTACACCTCTCCAGTCATCTTCAGCCGAAATCATCTGGAGTCTATCTTTTTCAATCAAAATACCATTTTCTTCCTAAAGCACACGGAACTGTTTGAGCTTCCTGTTTGGGCAATGACCTTTCATAAATTCAGTGAGTTTGGGATCTTTCTTGTTCCTCGACCAGCTTGTTTTTGTGATCGGATCAGAATTACAATCTCTAGCTTCACCTAATACTGACTGTCATCAAGACTTGAGAAAATGTAATCCTCCAAATCTAGAAGATTCATTCATTTTTTTTTCATTTTTTTGGGGGGGTTTCTTTTTTGGTGTTTTTGTTTTTCTGATAGTTTCAACTACATCACTATCTCATCTTGTGAAATTTGTTTAACTTCATATCACTTGTAACGGCACGGCGGGAAAGAGTATTTTCCTCTTCATTTTCGTCTTTGACACAAGGCTTTTCGGACACAATTGGATTCTGGTATTACCTTTAACTCCAGCTAAATCATTTCCCATTAGCATGGACACACTGCGATTGGCAATTTGCTAACCCCCCTACATTACTGTTCCAGTAACTAGGTCTGATTTCAAGTTAATTGTGGAGAGGAACGTTTGAAAACTCCATCCCAACCCTTTAATCAGTACATCGGTCTGTGTGGACGATTTCTCTGAACAGGGTAGTGCATCTTCTAGAATTAAAGTTTGAGCACACCCTGTGTCACGCATGATAGTAAATTGTTTGGGGTAAGTTTCGTCATCGGTGAGTGAGACATGTCCTGGTATGACAAAAGGGTTTGAATTCTTCACTCCTCCCACTTGTTTTGACATGTTTGTTTTGGCCTTTACTTTGGTATGCCTTTCTGGTACTATGCATGCATAAGGTTTCCCCGTACATTAAATTCCAACCGGAAACATAGGTGCCCTTCTGGTTGCAATGAGTGCAAGTTGGTACGTGTGAGTGGTTCAGACTTAGAGCCCGTCCCTGTCCTTGATGCAGATTTTTCACTAGTTTTTGAACTAGCATCTGATTTTGGTTTTCCCCACTTTGTGTAGGTGGAGGGGATGGCTTATTCGGCCACGGTTTTTCTGTGAAAAGCCAAGGTTAGATCAATTTATGCATGAGTGCATATCGGCTTCGATTGTTGCTGCCTCTCTAACGTTTTAATTTTACTACTCTCATCGAGATGGGTCTTAATATCAGATGTTCACACATTGGCTTAAATTCCTCTATCATTACAATGTCTCCAACTCTTAAAATCTTCTTTCACCTCCTTACTGTATTAGGCCTCAGATACTAGCATCATAGGCTTCATATAGCCTGTTGACCTTGATCATAATCAGCACTTGCCTCATAAGCCATTGCAGAGATATGCCTCACTGGCTTGCCTACGACAACACTCTGCAAGTAACAAAGTCCAACTTGGTTTTTGCCATTATAAGTTTGTGGCATTTCTCGAAGTGCTGAAATATTTATCCACTTCCACTTTCCTAAATTTAAGGTACGCCTAATGTGACGGTTACATCAAACCAGACTCAGTAAGAAGATTCACTCTTTTCTTTTGTTTGCAACTCTAATTTCTTAGCTTCATTTGCATTCAATTTCTTTCTGTCCTAACCGCCTTGTCTGCCGTAATTTTTTGTGTTTCTATCTCTATTTGTACTCCTTTCCCTTTCTTGTGCTGACTCTTTTCTTTCTCTATTCTCCTCCTTTCTTGTGATTGAATTTTCTCTATTTTCGATCTCTCTTTCTTCTCTGCTTGAATTTTCATTTGTTCTACTTTCAACGCTAAATTTTCATCCTCTACTGGGATTACCTTTTCCAGAAATGATTGATCCCAAACTTCGTCATCTACCATGTTTGAATTATCATGTTCTTGATAATTTGCTTTCTCATTACTGATTACCACTGGCCTCAATTAAGTTTGAAATTGCCAAAAGATCTACCTTTCTTAATTGATCAAACACATCCCAGTCAGGCTTCTTCACAAACTCTTGAGCATTAAATGCCATTGTGATTCATTTGCTGTATACAATCTAATTTGCAAAATTTAAAACAAAATTTGGATAAGACTAAATGATATACAGTTAACAAAATTTTGCCACAGCAATTTCTACGAATTTTGTCTCCCGGACGAGCCCCCAGTTTTCTGTTACGGGACGAACCCAAGGTCAGAAAAGTAACCTCCCGTGGTTCATAAAACAAAATTCACAATGATTATTTGTAAGAAGATTGACTTGACCAAGATGTAAATTCAAAACAATGATTTTAATACATAAATTAAATCTGATCTGAATCAAAACATAAAATACAATATTAACAATGCACAAAAATGATTATGTTTCTTACCTATTTAAAATCAAATTAAACGCACATCATCTCAAGAATTATAATAAAAAGTTCTTGTTGGGTGCACACCAGTCTCTGTAGAATCAGGTCCACATATATCTTGACGACACAATTCTTGCTGGCACTGTTCAGTAGTTTTGTGAAATCGCAAAAGTCCTTTTGGTCTAGACCGGCTGATTAATTTATAAACTCGTAGACTTGGAGAAACACTGGAAGTACACTTCAGCTTGATGGTATAACATTTGTTCATACAGGTACTCGGTGCATTAAAGGTGAACTCTTTGTAGAGTCGTCCACTGGTAGAGATAAGTATAGTCCTGCTGGTATTTTAATGTTAACCTTTGTTTTCCAAAGGCACCAAATTTTGTGCAGCTCTGACGATTCTAGCGACTTTCCGGAATTATATAAAATAACATAAGATTATATAAATCAAATGTTATGCAAAGTTCTCCCTCCACCTTCTGTTTGAGAGGTCTACACTCGATGAATCTCTTGTCAACTGGCAAAGAAGTTGCAACAGAATTTGTCCATAGCAAATTTCCCATGATGCAACAAAACATGCAGAGACAAGACGAACATTTCGCAATCATTTCAGTTCGCTGAAACATGTTCAAAGGAAGTCAACATCCTGTGCTCGAAGTGTTTTGACATAGCAATTACAGTCTATTGTTCATCAACAGGTGTGCAATCTTGCTTCCTATAGGTAAACAAAGAACCGCTATACAGTTCTTAGAACGGAGAAGATAAGACACTGTGCTCCTATTGTCCTCTGACTGCGAACATCTTCTGACATGTTCTTTCTCAGGAAGTTATCACAATCTAGTCCATTTAGAACTAGGTCAATCACACAAGTCATGCTTATTGCACAACACATTGCAAGTTTCATATTAATATTTTCCAGTTCTCCTCACTCATAATTTATAATTAAATTTAAAATGATTTTATTAATATAATACAGAAAAATAATATAATATTCAGGAGGCTGTCACACTATATACATGCATGACAAAAGATAAATAAACAATAACAAATAGCCTTACTTGAGAAAGATCTTGAGCTTCGCGCGGGCAACCGCTAGCTGATTTGAGTGGGAGCGATCACTAAATGGGTTGATCACTATTCACATGATCAAAACGTCAGAGACATTACAATATTTTCTCCATGCTACTCCCCCCAAATATGTTCAATGGGGCGAAAACAGGCGATTATACGCATGGACATTTGACTGCAGTGATTCGGGCAATATGTTCATGCACAAGTGATACGCCCACAGCCGGCCCCATAGGCCTATAGGATTCATGCTATTTCGATATAAATCTAACCCATTGGCTTAAAAGTTAATTGCAGGTTGGATCTCCAAGCTATATACACATAGGCCTTATTATATTGCACACATGTGGGAGAAAAACGGACCTGCTTTCCTCCAGCTAAAAGTATACTTACATTAGGCCTATCATGGTTATCTCATTACAGTTAATTTGTTTGCGCATGTAGTACAAACCCGGGGGACACTCACATATGAAATGGATATGGGTGTAAGGCTCGCGCTTCCAAACCCAGGGCCATTCATTGACAGAGGACTGAAAAAATATGGGTCTTTGGATGAGAGACAGCCAATTTACCCCAAAATAGGGGTTTTCCGAGTAACAAATTTGCAAAATTTTCCCAAAAAATACATCGGTCCTCGGACCGCTTGTGTCGCCTGCCACATGGTTTGTGAATGATAGGCCTCACATGACCTTTGACCTTGATATGTGACCTTTGACCTCATAAACAAATTAGGGATTGCATGTAAACTCCATAAACCAAGTTTTGTTCCAATTGAATTGCAACTTTTCAAATGAGGTCAATTTTACATTTTCAGCCTACTATTTTACAACTTGACTACACATGACCTTTGACCTTAGTATGTGACCTTTGACCTCATCAACAAATGAGGGATGTCATGTTGCAATACACCTGTGGACCCAAGTTTTGTTTAAGTCCAAAGTATGTGGATATTACAGGCAAATGTTAACCCTTTTTCACAACAACAGACATCAACACACTACAACAGTGGACAAACTGTAGTTTGACAACACACTAATCCTTAATAGCGCCATCTGGCGCTAGGTTGGTTGACCTGGATTATAATCCAGGTCAAAGGTTATCTTTGCCAGTTGAAAATTCGCTGACGGGATCATGGATCAAGAATTTTCTTCGAAATTTGACTCAATTTCGTCTTCACTGGACATTTTAAAGGACGCAATTACTGAAATTAGAGACAGCAACAAAAACTTAACCGATAGAGTGGAAAAGCTCGAGTACAATAAGGAAAATTTTCCGCAACGGCGCGATTTTAACACATTCGACTGTGCAGACGATAAGTCGTATCCCGGTCCTGCAGGCATCAATTACGATCAATGCACCGCCGTGATTCCAGACTCAGAAACTGATATTCAAGCCGAGTTTGCGGCAATTAAAGAAGCACTTCAGAAAGTAAAACTACCGGCAGATTTAATCTTGCACGACTCTAAACAGGGTATTAAGCGAGATGATCAACCCAACTTACAAGTTTTGGCTAAATGTGCGCGATATGCAGAAGTATCAATGAAACTTTTGTCTACTCTCAATGTTGACAATATTTCCGAGGAGGATCTCAAACATTTGTGTGTGAATCAGGTGGCTCAGCTGAGGTACCTACAAGATGAGTATGCATCATTGATCGTACAAGGCAAATTCAATAAACAAACTTCCCAAATGTTCAGGGCGTTACAGAAAAACACCTCTGGCTTGTCTACATCAGCATTGCAGAACTTGAAAATTGCAGCAGACATTACAAGTAGTGCATCAACCCAGTCCCAGCCAACTTTGAATTCTAGTAATGCTGGATTTCAGAATTCGCGAGGAAGAGGACGCAGTGCCAGTGGTTTTTGGAGATCTGTACCTACACGAGGTAACTTTCGCCGAAATCAGGCACCACAGGACATCTTCGATACTTTTGCACAACGACGTGTCCCACCTTATAACCCTGTGAATCACGATTGAAATTTGTTTGGCGTTGAACTCACGCAGTCACAGGGACAATTCTAGGTGTATCTTGACAAAAAGTTTTTAACTTAAAGCGTGATAGTTATTATAAATTTGTTAGTGTCGAACTCACACAGGTGACAATTCTAGACAGGTGAGTTATATTTTTGGCAAAAGGTTAAAATTTAAGTGTGAACTTAAATATTTGATGTTACCACGGCAAAGTCCATATCTTTTTAGGCCTTGCTTCAATTCATATTATTTTGCTGCCACCAGCATTTTTCATCGCAGATGTTTACTTTCGTTTTGGGTACAGCCTCCTACGTATTGTACGCACAACTGCAAGTGGGTATAATTCTGCTGTAGTGTCCATACGATCTGTGCGGAAGAAATATGATCGGGGCGAACCCCGATCTGTGTGCCGGTAGTTCTGTTAGTAAGGGTTACACCACGTGTGTGTGTACGTATGTTACATTAGTCCCTGCCACGAGTAAATGAAGCAGCCGAGTAAATAGGGGTTTGTGATCTGTGATGTCTGTGATTGGTTGCTTGATTTGTTAGGACGATGTGTGTACGTGGTATGTTTCGGGAGGCCCTGAGAGTATGTGATTTGGTGTATACAGGAGTCTGTTTTGCGCTAAGATTACGTTTGCATGATAGGCAGTGGATATAGGCTTATGTATGACATCATGTATAAATGATAAAGTACATTGGGGAATTATCGCATAGACACCATTTGTGCAAAGATAATATGTAAT
This sequence comes from Ophioderma brevispina, assembly GCA_023653785.1. NCBI lineage: Eukaryota > Metazoa > Echinodermata > Ophiuroidea > Amphilepidida > Ophiodermatidae > Ophioderma > Ophioderma brevispina. The sequence continues at coordinate 18,178 of JAMKCH010051948.1, read as the reverse complement.
AGATGTAATAGATGGGATATTTTGTTTGGAACAACGATATGAGAAAAAATCAAGGGTTTTTTCCCCGGTCAGTTTATTATATGACATAATGCTGAAACCACCAAAACTGTGATGTCTGTTCGCGGAGCCTAATGAGGTGCAGTGATTCGGCGTATTTTTGTTCTCTTGCACGAAGGAACTCGTGTGTTATAGTAGATAGATCAAGTATTTTTCTTTGAGACCCACATTCTGCTATGTAACTAGTAGAAGTAGATATGAGGTAGATGTGATCTGGAAGTCGATTGAAGAATTATTGAGTCTACATGTGGGGAAAAAGAGGATATTTTTTATTTGAATGGATTTGGGAGTGCAATTTCCTAAAGAATTATGATAATGAGGATCTGTAAACACTATGGATAATGCAGTTACTGTTATTATAATAGATTCAAACTAAAATCGTGTAACCGGACGAAAGGTTAAGACTTGCGTCAATTCGTGAGGGAAAAGGCATGTGGCCCATTTTACCTGTTCAGGAATGAACTAAAATAATCTAGCCTTTCAAGTGTCTGGAGAGGGCAAAGCCTTTTGTGTTCCTTCATATCCAAATCACAGGCGCTCAAAAGTCCGTAACATTGAAGCACATGCAATTAGTGAAGCTTAATCAGAATCGTTTTGAACATTATGTAGCTAGAAAATGCATTTACGTGTATTAAATGGATTTCCATAACCACAAATTAATTTTTATCTGAATATGGACCACATGTTTCAATAAATTTAGCGTGGCATGTTAATTTCCATCCATATTGCACATCCCCTCATTCAATACCTTCAGAAAAAGTACCAGAGGTGACACTATGGGTTGAATTTACTATAGTTGCAAAATGTAACAAGTAATAACATTAACTATTAGTTATTATATATTCAGTAATGCGTCATGTTACAAGCTAATCTCATGTAATCTAATAAAAACACTGTTGCAATGATATTGGAAGGTGCTTATGGACTTTAAAAAGATTAGACAAGAATTATGGTTGACAATAAACTATATTCAATGGAGTATCCAGCACACACCATCTAGACAATATTGAAAAATTTCAATAAATGTAAGAAAACTAAAAAAAATTAAGGGGCAAGCAGTGCCCGCAGCTACTTTTACCTATCAAATTAATTAAACAGCATAACACGGTTCTACCTTTAATCAGTGTCATCCAATTTTAATTGCATACTCCCTATATGTAGTAAACAAAATGTAGCAGCTAACCAAAATCAATCGGAAAAATTAAAGGTCGCATTCGTGATCTAGAAATTCATTTTGTTTTTTGTTATAGATATCCCTGGAAAAACTTATTTCCAAAATTCAGTTAATTCTGACGGTGCGTTTTAAGTTATGCCAACTGTGTGCATCACGCTGCCCCATTGGGGAACTGTCTTGTTATTTCCCTCCGCTTAAAAACACAAAATACGAGTTACAGAATATCTTTTAAAAAATCGCTTTTACACGTAAAATTAGGACACATGCTATACTTAATCCAACAATTCAAGGAGATAAAATTCGCAACTTCACTTTTGGGGCACGCTCGAAGGAATTGACTGGGCCATCCGAAATGCCCTGTAATAATAATTGCATCACCAGACAACTGCTATTAATACCAAAGAGCAAAACACAACACCTTTGTTTAAAATGTTTAGCCAACTCCCTCTAACCCCTCTTCAGTCTTATCATTTCATTATAAACTTTATAAATCATGCTGCACATGAAGAAGATAACTTAGTTACAGTAAGTGTTATGTAGATAGTTACAAATATGTTATAGTAATAGGTTCATGTTTGTATAGTGTTAGATAATTTATATTAGCCTATGTATTTCACCTATGACATTCCAAATAGACCTAACGGTATTAATTCCTCAATGCTATACTTAGTCAATTACTCATCCTGCTTGTAAATGGTAAATAACAAAACACCTATAAAAAAACATTCAGGCTTTTCCTAATCTGTTCTACCAAAACTTAATGCTCCATTTGTATCTCAGTAATTTTTCTCCTTTAATTTAATAATTTTTAACTTAAAATCCAAGATTCAGCTAAAATATGTAATTTTCCTTCTGGATGACACCAACTAAGACAAAAAAGTGTTAAAAACCAATTTCCCCGTATGCAACCACTAATAGCGCACAAGGCATGAAAAATCAATCAACCACTTGGATAACGTTCACCTCCGTCCAAAAGTGCCATCGTCACCACAATATTGCCAACATCTTGCTATATGTAAATACCATATTATATATTTTCTTAATGTACACTCAAAACCCACAGCTTAAAATGTCAACTCATTTTATTTTTGTAAATCGCAGATACATATTTGTATGCCAACGAGTTATGGTCAACTGTGTACTTCTTCATGTACCTCGTCTTCAACCCATCAACGCCACTAACGCGATGATTGTCTTTTTTAAAGAATAGTGTTATTGTTCTGGTTGTGTTTCTTCGTGCCTTTTAAATTGGCAACTTTTTATATGTCTGCTATGTGTAAAAATCAAAATTATAAAGCTGCAGGCATTAGAAATCATCTTCATGAGTGGATAAAAATTGGGGCACCACAAAATGTTATTCAATGGATTTCTGAAGGTGTGCACATTCCTTTTGTGGAAGCACCAGTGAGTTTTCATTTGCATAACCATAAATTTTCTTTCACTCATGCTGAATTTGTTTCAAAAGAAATTCAGGCCCTTTTGGAAGCTGGGGCTATTCAGAGTTGCAGCCCTCAACAAAAACCAAAATGTATTTCATTCACCAATTAAGTGTGTTTGCCAAAAGGAGCACACTGTATAATTGTGGATCTCCCCCGCAAATCAATGAACATTGCACTGTTCCAAAATTCTGTTATGAGGACATTCAAGTGGTTGACACCAATTGGTTCAAAAAGACGATTACATGGTCCATTGGATCTAAAGAACGGTTTTCATCACATTCCTATTGCAAAAGAGGACCAGGAATACCTGGGGTTTGCCTTTCGGGGCAAGTTTTATAAATGGAAGGTTCTACCATTCGGGCTAAAATAAGCCCATATGTATTTTGCAAAGTAATTCGCCCTGCAATTCAACACTTACGGGCGCTTGGCCTGAGGGTGCTAGCATACTGCGACGATTTCTTCTCACAGCAACGAAAGAAATCATAGACCATCACAAAACATTGATGTTAGACACATTGAACCAACTCGGTCTTACTATAAATTGGAAAAAATCGTCCCTCGAGCCAGAGACGACAAAGGATACATTTGTTACAAAATTTGCACGCTAGGAAACCCAATGCTGAAAATTCCAAATGCACGTATCAAAAAATTGAAAAAGACCATCACACGAGTCCTAAAATTGGAAAAAGTAAGGGCCAGAGTGTTATCACGTATCGCAGGGCAATGTATATCAATGTCAAAAGCAGTGTTGCCAGGGAAACTACTGTTAAGAAATGTTTACAGGTTGCTAGCAACCAAACAAACCTGGGATCAAGAACTCATACTGGATGCAGCGACACGCGAAGATCTTCTGTGGTGGAACCACGCGGTGACGTCATGGAACGGCAACCCCATTTCGGTTGGACAAGTGGAAGTTCAGATGACAACGGATGCATCACAAACAGGTTGGGGTGCAGTATGCCAAAACCAACAAGCAGCAGGGTTTTGGAACTGCAGAATGGCCATGATGCCATCAAACTACAGAGAAATGATGGCAATTTTACTTGCAATGAAGTCTTTCAAAAATTTGGACAAAAAGAAAGTGCAAGTATGTACAGACAATATAGCAGCAGCAGCATATATCAATCATTTGGGCGGTCCAAGCAAACAGTTATGCCAGTTGTAGTAGTAGTAGTAGTAAAACCAAAGTTTTAAATCCGGTTTTGTCCCCGCAAAGGGGGTGGACGGATTCACCTCAATTATAGCAAGCGCCCTTCTCCCTCCTTCCACTTCTCCCGATTCAATGCATCCACCTATCTCAACCCAACCCCCCCACCCCACCCCCCCTCTCTCTCCCCTCACTGCTTCCCATGTCTCGTTTGGGTCGGCCCCTCTTCCTCAAAACCACCCACCTCAAACTCAAAAGCCCTTGTTAAAACATGCTCCTCATTCCTTCCTCAGCACGTGCCATACCATCTTACACAGTCAGCCTTCAGCGTCGGTCAGACGCCGCTTCCAAACCCAACATCTGCACAAAATCCTCAGGCTCTTCCTATTTTCCATCAATTTCACACCACACATTGCTCTCACCATTGATCTCTCTGCCCTTCTCAAATCCCCATCTCATTTTCAATCAGGCACAATGTCTCACTCCCAATATGGTTTGGAAGCCCCCCCCCCCCCCCTAATTTTCGAAAGGGGAATAAATTTGCAAGCAAAATACGTACGGGGCACAAACATAATGGCGACACACTTCTCGGCTACCAAACAAATACGAGTGGCAACTTCATCCAAGATTGTTTATGTCATCGACAAACTCTGGGGCCCGCACACAGTGGACAGTTTGCGACATAGAAATGCAAAGTTGCCAGTTTTTCAACAGCGATCGAAGAACCTATCACGTCAGGAATCGCGATTTGCAACAAACAGGACTGGGCAACAAACAACAACTTCTGCAACCCGCCATTTCGCATGATCGGACAGGTTGTACGGACTGTTTTACAAAGGCAGGCACACGCAACTGTAATCGCACCCCTTTGGCCTTGCGCAACCATGGTTTCAAAAACTCAAGGAAATGTCAATTGCCCACCCCTACAGCTAACCAAAATGGAACGGTTTATCAGAGCGGTGCGCAGCCAGAACCGTGGAAGAACAGTATTGGAAAGTGTATGCTTGGCAAATTTGTGGACACAAACATTGAGCGAACAAGGGTGGTCAAAAAGGGCTACTTTACAATTACCCACTAGTCTAGCCACCTAACCCTTCACACCTACAACAGGTCATACAAAAAATTTCACGCATTTGTGTTAATAAGGGAAAGGTATTCCCCTCGCAGAATATAGGTGTTTTTGCCGATTTTTTGTGCTCACTAAGCTGATTCATACAGACTCCAACCCAGAGCTTCAGCTTACAACAGCACAGCAGCATTGGGTCATTTGTATAAAGCTATAGGTAAGCAAAACCCTATGGAAATGACCAGTGTTCAAATGTTGATTACTATTACTGGCATTGGTTAGTCCGCAACACAAAAGCCAATGAGGAATCGGCTGGTCCATGGCAGTGAAACCTTTCAAAAAGACTTAATTCAGTAGCTGGCCTGAAAACAAGAAACTTTTGTGTTAAGAGGCTGAGATTGAAACTATAACCCTTATGGCATTAACGTTTAATGCTAATACCATCAGATATGCACCAAAAGCAGTCAGTTTACTGACCACACATGTTAGACCTCAAAATTTTTGTTTACAACAAATAGAACACAAATTTTACAGAGGCAGGTGAAGCAAATGTTACTTTTCCATGGTGTTAACACTACACAAGTAGAACCGCCGGTTTTGAGGTACAATGCAATCCCGTACTCTCTTAAAATGAAAGAACTGACAAATTCACTCTGAATTTCGAGTAATTTTAAATTAACTCTAATCGAGTGGCTTTTAGCTCTAAAAGAGCAAGAAAATGCAACCTGGCCCAACCTTAACTGCCCAGCGGTTCACCGAGCTCACATTCTGTAAATACCGAGTGGCTCAAAATGCCACTCTTCTTCGATGCAGCCCACTCCTGAACTCATCGACCGGATTTTTAGCTCTAAAAGAGTGAGAAATGCTCACTCTTTTTCGGAGTGAACTAATAGCCATCAAACGCCGTCCAATCGCGTGCTTATTTTCTACAACATGGCGGAGCGAGTTAAGTGATACCGTCAGCAAACGGTTGAACTTAGTGAAGAAATCATAGGTATCTTCACGGGTGAGTATATTGTTATGTGTCCGGTCACAGTTCACATAACATAGCATGTACAGACAAAGTGTGGAGAAGCATTAAATGTTATTTACTGTATTATCACGCGTACATACGGTAGTCTGCGCAGGCAGCTTACAACACATGTACGAAACTCAACACTCATCATGTCATGCATGCAGCCATATCATCCACCGTCATGCATACCACAATCATGATGTCTTCAACTATCATGCCAATGAACGCCCAATAATTCATTCATGTCACGATCCTATGAATTATGACCTACACATACCATATACTCACCAAACAAAAACAAAATCCCAAAGACTCACAACTCTATAAGAAGTGACTATTCACTCTAAAAAGGAGTTTCTGTTCACTCTTTCCGTAGAGTTATTTTGTTCACTCTTTAATTTTTGATGGAGCTCACTCTAAAAGATGCGTCACTCTCACTCAGCTGGCTCTTTTTTTGAGTGATAATTTCACTCTTTTAGAGTGGTTTTTCACTCTTTCGTTTTAATAGAGTACCTGAAACAAATTGGAGGACCCGGTTTCTGGCATTAAAGGATTACAATATACATTGAAATGACTCAAAACGTGAGACCCACAGGAAACCCTGTTTTCTTTCCTTTCCCTGACATCCCACCACATTGAGCCTATTACGGCGCCACGTTGGCCAGGAATTTAAAATGAAACCATGGACAACTGGCTGTTTATTATTAACTCAAATCTTGGTTTTTCTCTCGGCAAAAAGTTTTTCGACCTACTGGTGCAAACGGTTGCTATAGAAACGGGTTGCGACCCTGAAATCACAAATGCGCCAAGCTGGAGACCAGGTTTTTTTGAACATTACGTTCATTCCAAACCACCAAGTTCAATGATGTCGATTCGATATTTTTGTCCATGAATGAATTTTGTTTTAAAAGTTGTGCATCTCTCCATTTAGGCATTCCACACAATAAAAATGTTGGAATTGTACATGTTTAATTGTCTGGATTAATGGTGTTGGACTTAACGTAGGTTTACAAAAACTGTAGTTTGACAACACCACTAATCCTTAATAGCGCCATCTTGCGCAGGTTGGTTGACCTGGATTATACGCCGGTCAAGTTTATCTTGCCAGGTGAAAGTTGTTTCTAATTTCTCTACTTTAACAGGTCTTATATTAGGGGGCAATTATCTTGGATTTCCTCAGTGAGTTATTTGGTGGAAGAATAAGCACTTCCACAATTAAACATGTTTTGATTGAACTTGTTTAATTGTCTGGATTCATGTTGTTGGACTTAACGTAGGTTTTCAAAAGTGATCCTATATATGTGTCCTTCTGCCTTAAGGCAGGCGACACAAAAATGGGTCTTGGGTGAATTTTGCAAAATTTTCCTTCTCAAAGACTAGAGGTCTTTGGGTTAAAATGTTTCACCCCCCCCCCATATAGGGTCTTTTGGGACAGTGGTAAAATTCCAAAATATGGGGTTTAAGGTGAAATTTTAAAATATGGTGGCCACGATTCTGAAGGGGGTGTTAACAGCCTTAGGTATTGTCAAATTCCAAATAGAGTTCCCCGGGAGTGCTGCAATATGGGTCTCATTTTTTTTAAAGTCTTCTGGTATATGTAGGACTTTTTTCAATCAATTTTGGTATATTGTAATCTTTTTCCAAATTTTATACCACTTGCTAAAATTTAATTGTTAATAATTTAAAAAAAAAAAACTTTTTATTTCCAATTTGCGAAAAATTTGAGGAAAAAGTGTCAAAGTGTCACATGTAAATTTGGCAAAAATCTGCATCCCCGCAATGGTATAGCTATGGGTCCTTTTTTTTTTTCGGCAAAAATCTTGGAGGCACGTGGAGGCACGTACATGTCCGTCCCTACCCAAACCAAATCTTGAGACATCCCCATCATATCGATATTTTGTCATATACTCTCTTAAACCAAAGTTGAAAATCAATAATACAGAGTGGGGTGAGGGAAGATTTTAAATTCGAGTCGCCTTTAGGTCACCCTTGTAAATACGATGTTTCGCAGTCATGTTGCAAAAAATCAAGAACATATGCCTAAAATTGCAACTTCATACTTACAACCCCGGACTACACATGAGCTGTGTTTTTTATCTATCATAGATCATTTTTATTTGCCATTCCTACAGTATATTTTTTCAGTAAAATATGACAACATATTAAACTCCAATTTACCCAAAACGACAGCCCGATATTGGCAGATATGTAGCGGTCACCGATACGGCATGTTTAAAATAGAGTGGCTGCCCCCCCAGAGTTTAGCGGCGCCGATGGGAACAAAATAGGATCAGGTGAGGCAAAATGAGCTGATGTTTTTATCTTTCATCTTTTAATTTGTCATTCTGCGATTTTTGCATTAAAATATGAACCAACTTAAACTCTCCCATGTACACAATACATGAGCCGATATGGCAGATCCCCTGGGTAACTGCTGGTATTATGGTCGGGTAACCACCCGAGTTACAAAAATCGCGAGACCTGGGCAGGTCTTGAGACTTTCAATATAGGGATTAATTCAACTTGTTTCGTAGTCTCACATGTGTCCAACTTTTATACTTTCAGTTTCAGATAAGTCTGGGAAGCCGTAAATCATGTTAGAATAATGATTTTTGCCCGGGGGGGCACTGACATTGAAGAGGTACGGGTATGGTGCTGCCCTTAAGACCCCTTTTCACCCTTTTCTTTTCGCGTCTCTCCAGCTGTTAATTCCCAGAACCCCCCGTTGAAGCATAATTCAGTTGTTTTTAAGGTCCCCTTGTTCAGAAAATTTTGGCCCGAGAAGCTAATTTTAGTTTGAGCCAAATTTCAGCTCCCACGCCTGCCAAATTTCTCAAAATTTCATTACCCAAGCCCCTACTTTCGAGACAAAATCTGTTCCCAATCCCCCAAGTTCGGAATTCTGGGCGCACATCCCTACCTGAAAAAAGTTGAGTGCCCCCCCTTGGGATTTTTGTTTGTAATTATGCTCATAGTCCATAAAATAAGCTCACTGAGTATAAAATCCCAGGTAAAATTTCCAATGTTATATTAGCTTAATATTGCTTGGCCTCAGATAGGGTGTCTATTTGAATAAGTCTGGTCTTGGAGAGGTTATACATTTGAACACATCTGGTCTCAGATAGGGTAACATCTTATATAGGGTCCCCCGCCAGAACCCTTTGTAACTCGGGTGTTACCACGGGCTCATGTGCCAGGTTAACCCCTGGTTGCAGATACTGTAGGCGGTAACCGATAACGCCATGTTAAAAATAGCGTGATCCCCCCCGATTTTTGAGCGAGATGGTACAAATATGGTGAAGGCTAGCGAAATATAAAGGGCCCGTATATCTTGTTCTATTACCCTCAAATTTTGTGATTACAGACCTATCAGTGATTTGCTAAATCATCAATCGAAAAAATCATCAAAAAATCAGATTTTTTGCATGTTGTAACAAGTACAGGTAGGTAGCCTAACATACCCTGCAAATGATTAAACAGAAGCAACCTCATAAAGAACAGAATCGGAGATTTTAGTCATTAACGTCTGTCCGTGTCGGACAACTTACTACAACACGTATTGAATGGAGAATCGTATCTTGGAACACTGCGTTTTCCTCTTCCTTTCTGTCAAGTCTACAGCTGGAAAGGTACCTATGATATTCTACAGACCCGACCTTCACTTTGAAGCTATTCCTGCAATGTCAAATATTTTTCAAATCACTGATAGTGTCTTAAAAAAGTCAGGGGAAGTTCCCCAGTGGCTGTACTGACTCAAACCTGTTTATTTACAACTAGATAGAGTGCACAATAGGGGAATGGGGAATGCCGCAATAGTAAACTTTGAAACTAATCAACTTGTTTAGCTTTCGTTATCAAAACATGTTGCAAAATAGGTATTCCCCATGAAGTATAATTGTGAGGTTGATGCAATTTAATGAATGGTAATTTAAAAAGTGAATCTGATTTGACAGTGCTATTATATGTTTGTGCATGATAATGTTATAATATATTATTTAAATTAGGCCATCTCCCAGAAAGGTGAATTTATCTGTGAGTAGTTAATACTTGTCACTGGAAGGATCTCGAGGCCAACAGTTGTAATCAGGAGCTACACCAGTATGTTATATCTAGTTTTTACTTTAACTTCAATAATGGTAGATTTTATGCTTTACATATTGGCAGGATTTATAATACTTTGGAGACGGCCGGACTTGAAAGCTGAACTGTTTGCTGTCATCTTTTAAAGCCAAAAGACTTTTAGTTTTTGGAATCAAAAAGAGATTGCTCATTGTGGTCCTAAATGATGACATTAGCAGCAGACTGATGGTGATATAATACCTGGATTTTGTTACTGTGAATAGTTAGTGTCGTCGAGGACTTATTCAACCTTGTCTCTTAAACACTGCTGGACAAAAGGTTATCTTCAGGACTGGAGACGATTCCAATGGAATATTAACTGAGTATATATAAGTGTGACTTTGCATACTTCATTTTGGAGTCTCGCTGTGAGGACATCATCGTTGAACTGCAACACTTTTCTTGCAACACAGGACACTAGAGAACTTGAAATATTGAGTATTAGTTTATAAATCATGTAAAGGTATTGTAATTATGTTTTGGGGTGACCTAACCAAATTCTTGACCATTCTGATTAAAACTCAATTAAATCTGTTTAAATTCTATCACTTGTGCACAAGGCTCATTTATTTGTTTGATAGGTATTCTGACCTTTAAAAGCGGCACTGGCACATTTTCACAAACTAGAAATTTTCTTCAATTTGCTCTCAAAATGATAGTCTAGGCCATTGGAAGAACAGAGAATATATTTTACACATAAACATCCTCCCCAAAACAGATAGGGACATTGAATATGAGATAATGACATCCTGGTAATTTGTCGGCCAACTTTTAAGTTTTTCCATAACTTTAATCCAACAAATGGTATATTACATGAAAATTTTGACTCGTACTCACTGATATTAAAACCAAAAAGGTTATAGACCGATCAAACAGTGGCATAGCGTGGGAAACATGCAACGGCGTGCGCGTTCTTGTGTTTAAAAAACGCCATTTTCGTCGTCTGAATTTAACGTCGCCACCGACGTTAAATTATAAAATTGTTCTTTTTACCCATAGGAATCTGATTTGGTCTTAATCTTTTCGGGTGAGGGCTTTTGTATAAAAAGCTTACAAACCATGCAAAAATATCGATTTGAAAAATCTTTGAGGGCGCACTAGTTCAAATGTGCCGTGTCCTCTTTATGCCACGATACATCATAACAGAATTGGGGGGCTCGTCTTTTGGGAAATGATTGAGATAAATTTGAAGCCCTAATTGTTCAGAAGTTACACCTTAAAAGTGTGGTAATATTTTAAAACATTGTCACATTTTGGCATAACAAATTTGTGTGTTTACATGTACTACTTTGTGATTGGTTCAAGTCAGAATAATATTGGGGTAGAGTACAGTGGCACAATGGAGTTTTAATCCAGAAGAGTTCAAAGGGCAAATACTTTGGGAGAAGTGTGAGCGCTGAGAAAGCCTGAGTTATGAAACTAGACAAGCACTTAGGACTTGAGGCAAAATGTGCTATGATAACGCCAGTCACAAATAGTTTTAATTGAAAAATTTTGTCCAGGAAGATTTTTGGGATCGTTCATATTTGAAAAGAGAAAGAGGTTCTGGCAACAGGGCTCCCGCAAGTGATGCCATCAAATTAAAAGTCTTTTAATGCAAATGGCCATTGAAAAGTAAAAATTGCAAATTGAATTAGAAAAAGAAAGTTGCAAATGCAAATGCAAAAGAAATGCTCAGAGCTCATTTGAGTTAGAAAAATGAACAAGAGGCTAGCTCGTCATACTCTTCCAAGCCCTCTGGTTTGACGTGTCAACAATATTCGCCTGGTTCCAAATTTCAGGAACAAGACGTATACAAGTACTTCTTACATTTTGAAAAATTTGCCAATAGTTTGAAATGGCCCACGGAATCTTGGACATTGTTGCTACATTCAGTGTTCAGTGGTAAACCTGAGAAATATATTCGGCATGTCATTAGACATGTAGTGTGATTATGATCGGTTAAGCAGCAGTGCTCCAAGCATATGAATTGGTGCCAGAGGCATATAGACAAAATCCAGGTCTGTCAGAAAAATGAGACCAGAGCAGACACAATTGATTTGGCCCCGTATAAAGGATCAAATGTTTGAATGCTGGCTCTTTCGAAAGAAGTCGGTAAAATTTTGGTCAACTTAGGAGTTGATGTTTTTTTTTTTGGGGGGGTTTGGGGTTTTTTTTTTTTATTTTAGTTGCAGAGTTCAACCAGGTCTACATCCAGATATCAAAACACATCCGGATGAAACAAAACTGACAGTTTGCGTGAAGCTCTGTAAAGCCGATGACTATGCTACTCATAAATTAAGTAATAGTAGTGTCACGGTGGATAGGACTCCATTGAATATTTGTGCCTTTATGAATTAGGAATTTTTTTTTATTTGTATTATAAGGATACAAATGATTTGTCTAGTTAAGGATCTTGGCATAAGTCTAATAAGTTCGGCAAAGGGGGTTGTGGATCTCAAAGAATGCAAAATTGCATCTGTTATGTTAGGGACCGCCGGAGCGCGCTTTGTAAACAACTCTATTGTAAAGACAGGCTGGGTTGCAAAAGCGCACCTGTGGCAAACATCGCTGGCGCGTATTGTGAAATTTAATTCACTTGTGATTTGGATGCTGGGCGAAAAACATCAACTTGTCCTTGTCCAGGGACAAACATATATGTAGTGCATGGTGATATTCTATGGGGAGTGGCACTTTATAATTTTCCTGTTTGGGTGGTCCGGAATGCAAGTTTCTACTGAATATGAAAGTAAAGGCATGGCCGTGACACAACACGTATTTTCTGGGGATGTTACCTGGACGAGTCGACACCAATCCACTTCACAAAGTCATTTTCTTTAATGGATCCTAGTAAGTTTATTTTTGTGTATTTTATGAAATTGTTAAGATTATGATTTGAGAGGCAAGAACGTTTGGATATAATTTTACCTGGTAAAGAAAGTTTCAATTTACAAATTTATCAAGGCATGTGAAGAGAATTAAGATTAATTTTAAATGAGGTATTTGGTTAAAATAACCAGAATTCAAACAATTCAATTTTTCCCGAACAATGAGTCATGTGTTTATGTTAGTATACTTTTGGCGGGAATATTTTGGTAAATATTTGATATTTCTTGGAATGAAAGAAGATGCCGTAAGATTATATTATTTTTAGAAGAAATGTGAAGAATATTGGCATGAAAATAGTTATTTGGAAAAGATTATATTTGAAATTATAGGATACTCCAATGAAATTCATGAAATGCCTTGACAATATGGAATGTTGTTTTTGAAAAGAAATGCCTCAATCATTCAAATCAAGTTACGTAGTAAATATTTTTCCATATTGGATATCATGGTCCAAAGAGTATTTATATTTTATGAGAAATTCATATAGTTATAGCATTTTCTATTACTTGAATTGGGCTAATTTATCATGAGAGAATTTCAAGCTTAAGAGAGAATGTTAATTATATTTCATTCAACAAATTATGGATGATCTGTATTTAATGTGGCAGAATTTAATGAGACCAGAAATCATTATCAAAACTTAATGAAATAACCCAAACTTTGTGCAATGTGAGAAACTGGACCTACAGAGACTATTAGTGCTGTATTGCTCTTTTCTTTCTGGCGTTAAGGGACGATTTCGTAAATGTTTGTATCGATTTTGCCCGTACAACTTTGTTATGTCGTCTCATGGACATCAAAGGTCAGAAATACCTATCAAACACAAATAAATGAGCCTTGTGTACAAGTGATCTGAATTTTATAACAGATTTAATGATTTTTCATCAGAATGGTTCAAGAATTTGGTATGTCCAAAACATAATTACAATAACAACTTTACATGATTTATAAACTAAGATACTTAATATTTCAAGTCCTCTAGTATCCTGTGTTGCAAGAAGCATTGCAGTTCAACGATGATATGTCCTCACAACGAAGACTCCAAAATGACAGTATGCGAAGTCACACTTATATATCCTCAGTTAATATTCCATTGGAATCTTCTCAGTCCTGAAGATAACTTTTGTCCAGCAGTGTAAGACGACAAGGTTGAATAAGTCCCTCGACGACACTAATATTCCACAGTAACAAAACCCAGGTATTATACCACCATCAGTCTGCTGCTAATGTCCTCATTTAGGACCACAAACTGGAATCTCTTTTTGATTCCAAAACTAAAGCTCTTTTGGCTTAAAAGACAACAGCAGTTTTGCTTTCAAGCTCCGGCGGTCTCCAAAGTATTATAAATCCTGGCAATATGTAAAGCATAAATCTACCATTATTGTAGTTAAAACTAGCTATAACTATACTTTATAGCTCCTGATTACAACTGCTGGCCAGAGTCCTTCCAGTGACAAGTATTTAACTACTCACAGCTAAATTCCCCTTTCCTAATACCTAAAAATAGGTATTACAACATTATCATGCATAAACATATCCTAGCACTGTCAAATCAGATTTCACATAAATTACATCCACATTGCATCACCTCACAATTATAACTTCATGGGGAATTGCCTATTTTGCAACGTTTTGATCTCAAAGCATAAACAAGTTGACTCAGTTTCTAAGTTTACATCTTGGGGAATTCCCATTTCCCCTATTGTGTAATCTATCTAGTTGTAAATAACATGTGTGAGCTCAATACAGTACTTGGGAATCCCCTGCTCTCTTTTTTTTTTAATCAAACAAAGTACTTTTCCCATAAGAAATCTATTCTCCAATAAAACTGAGAAAATAATATTTTTAATCACAAAATTTGAGGGTAATATAACATCCTACCCCTTAAAAAAATTTGAATGTAATGAAAATTGTCAAAATCTGGCTTTATACCTTTAAGCGGACAAGATAGCTCAATCAGGTAAGCGCTCGACTCCAGTGTATTGTGCTCATCCATGCGTATAGGCGTGCGTTCGAGCCCTGTGAGATTCAGCTATCTTGTAATTTCCCTGGACAAGAAATTAACCACTTTGTTGTCCCAATTTATCCATGCAATATTTGGGAAGCTGGTCCCGGCTGCGATGGTTATCTCGATGTATGTTTGCTGATAAGGGAAAGCGCTGATCCCGATCTGCTGCATCCCTTGAAATGATGCTAAATGGTTTATGGTATGGTTGGGCCACAGTGATCAGCGGCCATTTGTGAAAGCGCTTAGAGGCCAATAGCATAAGGCGCTATATAAATCTCTGCTATTATTATTATTTAACCATTTTGTGGTTAACTTATACAGTTTACACAGTGCAAATTTTACATTTTTTATAATGTTCTTACATTGCTGCCTTCAGTCTATATTACAAGTTGTAATATTAAATTTCTGAACAAAATTTAGGCAGCTCTGAACAAGGCATCTGCCAAGACATTTTCTTTTCCTTTGATATGTCTTATGTCCAGATTGTATTCTTGTAGAGTTAAACTCCAGCAAGTTAAATTCTTGTCAGGTGGAGTTTTTAATTTATCATCCACAAATTATTTGAAATACAATTCATAGATAAGTACAGGGTACATGGTTCCCCAATATGCATCAAAGTGCAGTTTGACTGGATCTGAAATTCCAATCTCACTTCTACTTGGCTCACTGAGATGCTACAATTTGTTTGGCTCTGAAACGCCTACATCAATGTCATGGTTTATGACATGTGTCTCACTGGGTGCAACAGGAAATATGTTTTCACTCTTGTGAATTAATTCTTTCAATTCACCTCGTTGAATTTCTGGGAGATGACCTAGTACTAGTTTCTTGTCTAAATTGGCAAGTATGTCAGAATTTTGCAACTTGACACCATAATCATTTTCTGTGTTTACAGTGCTGTTTTGATCAGCTATTGACCCTGTGATGTCATCATTTGCACACTCATCACTAACACTGACTGACACTACACACACAGGCTTAACGGTATCACCTCTTTCATTATACTCTGAGCATATTTATGTGACATAATTGTCGCCTTTTACGTCTACCTGGTGTTTTGATCACATAGACAAGGTCTCCCACTTTGTTCTCAATCTCATATGGTCCAGAATACTTGGCTTGCAAAGGATACCCTTGTATTGGAAAAAGTGCCAAAACTTTGTCACCTGGTTTGATTACTCTGTTTCTGTCATCTTTGTCATACCATGTTTTCACTTTTGCCTGGCTCTGTTTGAGATTTTGTTTGGCAATTTCTGTGGCTCTCTGCAGCCTGTGTCTGAATTGAGACACATAGTCTAACAAATTCACATCAGGATTTTCACACAACCACTTTTCTTTCAGTAGTTTCAAAGGTCCCCTTACTTTGTGACCAAACACCAACTCAAATGGACTAAATCCTAATGACTCTTGTACAGCCTCCCTGTTAGCAAATAACAGGAGATGAACTCCCTCATCCCAATCCCTCTCAAATTCAAAACAATAGGTTTTGATAATTGTTTTCAATGTTTGGTAGTACCTTTCTAGGGCCCCCTGGGATTCTGGGTGGTATGCTGAAGAACTGTACTGGGAAATTCCCAACTGGTCCATGACTTGTTGGAACAAACCTGACATGAAATTTGATCCTTGATCAGACTGAATTGATTTTGGAAGGCCTACTAGGGTGAAAAACTTTGTTAGAGCTTTCACTATATTCTGTGCCCTAATATTTCTCAAGGGAATCTTGTGGAAGCACATATGTTGGTCAGTAAATACTGATTTCCTGACTTGGTCTTTGGAAGTGGTCCTACGCAATCTATTAACACAATACTAAATGGCTCATCAAATGCTGGTATTGGTTGCAATGGAGCAGTAGGAATTTTCTGATTGGGCTTGCCCACCATTTGACATGTGTGACAAGTCTTACAATACTCAGACACATCTTTTCTGAGTGTAGGCCACCAAAAATGACTCCTAATTCTGTCATGTTTTTTTCTCACACCTAAGTGTCCTTCCATGGGACAATCATGGGCTATGCCTATCACTTATGGTATACCTTTGGCACTACAATTTGATGCACAACCTTCCATTCTTCATCTACAAGTGCATCGGGTGGCCGCCATTTTCTCATGAGGACACCATTTTGCTTGTAGAAACATACAGGAATTTGCTCTGCTTCCTGTTGGGTCAATGCCCTCTCACCTAATTTCCTAAGTGCTGGGTCATTGTGTTGCTCATTTACCAGCTTGTCATGGCTTAAAGGGTCTCCTTTACAGTCCCTAACTCTATCATGCTCAGCAGCTGGATTTCATTGTTTACCAGCTTGTCACGTTGTGCTCAAGGGCTGGATTTTCACTAACAGGGAATTTAGTCTCCCCTGAAGAGGGAAGATGACCTCCAAATTCCTCTAATTTTGAGAGAAAAGTATCCTCTAAATTTGGGACCAAGTCATCCTCGACGCTCTTCCTATATGTATGAGTATTTTGACTCATCACCCGCTCACTGTTTTCCTGTGAGGCTTTTCTGGTCATTGACCTAGTTACTGCACATGCTGGGAAAATGTCTGTTTCCTCATCAAATTTATCCACTGTACAGGGCACCTGAGAAACTATGGGATCTGGGAGTACTCCCCCCCCCCTGCCAAATCATTCCCTAACAACATGGATACCCCTCTTACTGGGAGTTTTTGTCTAACACCAATTGTGACAGTTCCAGAAACCAAGTCTGATTTCAAATTCATTTTGTGAAGAGGGACACTAATACAATTCATACCTATCCCCTGAATCAATGCACTAATTCCTGTGGAACTCTCAATATTAAATAGAAGTGCATCTTCCAATATCATGGACTGTGCACAGCACGTATCCCGCATGATTCGTATGGGCTTTGGATCTAAACTATCACCTGAAAGTGACACACATCCCTCCAAAACAAAAGGCTTAAAGTCATCCCTTACGTTTTCTGTGTCAATTCCCTTTGTGGATTTTTTTGTTTCTGAATAGAAGAATGAACTTTTGACCTCAAAGTAACTGCACAACCAGGCGCGGATCCAGGGAGGGGGCGCGCGTCCCCGGTAATTCTGCAAATTCTTGCAAAATCAGCCCATTTTGAGCTATTTTGGACTAATTACAGCCTTTCAGCCCCCCGGTAATTTTGACATTTTTCAAATCCTGGATCCGCCATTGACAACCTACTGGTTTTTACTCATTTTTGGGTCCTCCTTTTGGGGAGTAGCCATGCAGCTCCCAACACCGTGACTTCAAATGTCCTGGCTTCTTACAGTGATTGCATGTGAAATGTGATTTGGGT
>JAMKCH010051947.1:0-10184 GCA_023653785.1 Ophioderma brevispina | reverse complement strand
ATGATTTGGGCAGTGAGAATCCAATACATTGGTGTGTACGCTCAAGAAGGGATCTGTGTGCAAACACCTTAAAGAGGGAAATTATGGATATACGAGTATTATACACCATTGAGGGACTGTCTTTATCAGCAATATGTCTTGGTGGTCTCAAGCTACATTTCCCATCAGCCTTCTGTCTTCATGAAATGTTGTTTGTGGTGTCCAGATTACCCCATGGCCAATAGATTTATTAATACCTTTTCAGCTTCATATTCGTACAATAATTTGCCTATGTGGTATGTTCAACAGTATAAATTGGTGGTTTGCTGGCAACATGATACACACATGGCTGACATTGTGTTGACAATTTAGTGCGAATGTTGATGTCAACAGATAACTTACATACATTAACCTGGACCAGTGTGATATAACTCCTGAAATGTGATGATGATGGGCTTACAAAAATCATTTTTGCAACCTCCTTCCTTTTGACCATGAAGTCATACAGCTGTCTATGTGTGTGTGGTGCTATTTGTAGAATGCAGGTTTAGATATGCATTGCCTATGAGGTGATCTGTGTGCAGAGGCAAGTATCTTCCTAACCTACTAAACTCTTTTAAGTGTACCAACAAAAGAGGAAACAAGCAATTTCTCAAAACATAAAAATAATAAAAACCTTGAAATTTAAAAAAAAAGGTTCACAACATGAAGGCATATGAAAATAAAAAATTGTGAAGACATCTTGGGGGAAAAACCCGCTATATGAGCCTTTCAAATCAATAAAGAAGATGGTTTGATGAATTGCAACATACATTACGTAATGTAAATTCCAACCCAAATATCTTTAATTTAATTGGGCCCCCTGTAAACAAGCCATATATTGCTTTAAAACTTCATCCTGGGATAGAGGTTAGCTAAAATTTTGGGGGGGGCCACATGAAATGAGGGTACAGAGTATAGCAGCCCTTACCGTAAGAACCCTATTTATGGCCAGCTTGGGGACTGATTTTGTCTCTCAAAGTAGGTCTTAGGAACTGAAATTTTAATAAATTTGCAAGGCATCGGATTAAGCTTCTGAGACAAATGTTTTTAGTTAAACAAGTTTTACATCGGTTTTGTCCCTGTCAACGGGGGTGGCCAGATACATCTCACACTCAGCAATACGGCTGTGTGTGAAGGATTATTGAGCAAAAGATAATTGACCGGATGCCCTCCTGACGCCATACAGTTTCGGCAGGTGGGGCCTAGCTTTTGGGCAACTATGCCCACCATACAATGCAGCATGTGCTTGATGGCCGCCAAATGCTCTCCAGAGCTGACGCCCTTGAGGTAGATATTCTTTGTATTCTACCAGGGTAACAAGCTACCCTCATCATCAGATTTCCTTAGCAAAAATCGATGGGCCCAACCGGGTGCCGGTTTAGCGCCGACAACTCGGCCTGGGACGGGTAGTATGGTTACCAGGATAAGTAGCAGGCCCTAAAAAGGAACACCTGACTGACAGTTAGCAGGTTTTCAGATTGCAGATTTTCCCAAAAGAAAACTGACTATGCTTACACTGGGGGTGGGTGAGAGGATACTGGGGATATCCAATGTTTGGTATTAGGAGCTTGGATTGGGGACACAATCATTACCTGAAAAAAGTTGACGCTCCCTCTTTTTGATGTAACACGTCACATTTATTTTCTAGAAAACCATGCAAAATTTCATGCGAAATTGATCATTTTGAGGTGAAATGAGAGCTAATTGGATGTAAACTGTTCAATTATAAGATGAAATGGGGATGCAAAGACCTTAAATTGAATGCTATAAAAATAAGATGCGGATATCCAGACCAAACGGTCAATTCTAAAGCTTTTGGAAGTATAAATTTATTGAAAAAGCTGGAAAATGACAGGATATTGTAGGCAATAGTAATAATGATAATAGATTTAAAAAAAAATATTATTGAATGTAGGACATCTTGAATGAGAATAAGTAGGTGGCAGGCTATTTATTTGTATTGGCAGCTATTTTGCATTTGTTAATCAATTGTGTTTAACATACCCCATTTGGTGTTATTTAATAGGGTGTAATGTATTTGTATGATATTGTAAATAGTATTTTTTGTTGACATTTTTCCTTGTTTGGTGCTCTCAATATAACTTAAATAGATCTGTATTTATCTCAATGGTATTGCAGCAATATTAATGTAGATAGTTTCACGTCAAATTTTAGAATGATTAATTTCAATGTGAAATGTGTGTCTGTTACTCTGTGACTTGGAGTCTCCGATTTAATGCATATTGTATCATATATTGTTCGTGTGCCATTTGAGGATTTTGTTGTGGAGTCATACATGTACATACAATCAGGGTGGCCGGCACAGGATCTTTTGAGTGGGGGGAGGGGCAAGAATTAATTTTCCACAAATTAGTGGCATAGACAGGATTTTTGGAGACGTGTAATGTAGACGACAAAAAGCCAAATTGTTTTTAGTCGCTTTGACAATCTGAAGAGCGTGGTGGTGGCGGCGGGTGACGAATCAACATATGGTATATACAATGCTTATGTCTATGCATGCTGCAATATAAATACATACCCACATTAAAACAAAGGTTTTAAAAGAAAGTGTACCGACGGACCCGACGCATTAATTCCCAAGATATACCAAAAAAAAGCCGTTTTAGTGGGTCCACAATATTAGCACAGTATGGAAGAGGGCTTTGCAATATGCATTATTGCGTCTACCATAAAAACCGCAAGTTTGTTTCCCAGCGTATTGATGGGTTATGTGTAAGTCCCAGCCTCATATCAAGTAAGAACACAATACACATAAATCGGAACAACCACTTTTAAGGACAAATTCTCCAATTCTGAGAAATCCATCAAATTTTGACCTCGAACATACCTTCAAAGCATAGGAACCGATACTTTCTCAGCATTGCATTGTAAACTAGTTCTTATTAGCAAAAAATTTGTAGGTTGGCTAACCGCCGACCCTAATTTTTGAAAATCAAGCCCTGTACAAAAGTATACCTACCCTAATGTTTTTATTGATTGTCAAATCGTTATGTTTAAATTGTTTTTACCCTGATTTTTAACCGATTTCTCAATATTTTAGTGTGTTCTGGTGTAATTTGGCAACTTCTGCTTTAAGATTTCAATAATAAGAGTCAAAAGTAATCAATATTAAGAACATTACCTAGACTATGTGTGATGATATGATGGTGTATTCAGGGCTACCCGCCCGACCCATGTGGTGAAATTTCTTATTGACTGGGCCAATACAACAATTTTTTGTTTTGCCTTATGACCAAGAATACAGAGTGCAAATCTTTGGTAAGTGCACGAGAGAGTTTCATATCAATTGTGGGATATTAGTGGTTTGCCTTTAGATTAGCAATAAAATAGAATTTCTTACCATTTATTTGGCTAGAGGATAATTTCTTGCGTTGTGCTTATATATCTATAAATCCATGGAGGCTGGGACTTTCCATTCCACTCGCAACACAAAATTAAAATTTCAGTTTTGTGTAACAAAATAATAAATTCTCGCTTAATCCCTTCAGATGGGGATATGTTTGATGGAAAATCATGGCTTTTGATATTTTTCGGGACACCGGATTATGTCAAATCTGTCTTTGCACCTTTGAGTTCAGATGTGGACAGGAGATTCTATGATTAAGGAGACAAAAAAAAAAAGTTTTAATGGCCCGACCGCGCCCCTGATTTTTTCAGTTTTGCAGAAATAGATTTTTTTTGTTTTCCAAAAATAATAAAATCATGCCTGTATTTTACCCAAATTTATCAATTGTGTGGCGTAATTGTTTAGAAAAGTGTGTAAAGTAGTTTGTCATTTATTTACCTCTAAATTTGTCATGATTTTTGGGCTTTATTAGCCAAGGGTTTTGACTCCAGAAAGAAGAAAAATTAAAAAAAGAAAAATTCAGCCTATGAAAGGTCCGCTCGCCCGTCAAACAGTTGTTTATTTAGTCACCTTAGAGTATCTTTTTGACCATACGATACTCCCCGTTACATAAAAAGAAAACACTGACAATGGGATTTTTTTGGTGTGTTGTATGCATTACCAAATATTTTTTTTGTGGTAATATAATGCCGCTTCATTAGGCCTCAAATCCACATTTTACCGGATATTTGATTGGTTTGGTTCATATGGTTATATTGAAATAATTAGCCAATCAAAACATGGGTAAAAAGGGCTAAGGACAACAGATATCCATATCGCAGCTTGATCACTCAGTGATGGAAACCGCTCCCAGATGACATTCCATCAACTCGTCGTATCTTTACCCTTCTTGTCCAAGTGTGGAACACGTGGTCACTCTGTTTGGCCACCTGTTATCCTGCAGTCTAGCAACGTGGCCTGCCCATCTATGTTTGGGACTGGGGCTAATGCAATTGATAATATCATAACTCCTGTCTGTGATCGGATCCATCAGTTTCTCTTTTTATCTTTAAGTCTGACGCCAAGCGTGCTTCGCCTCCATCGTCCTCTGTGCAACTGCAAGCTTCTCCATCGTAGTGTTATTCAAAGGGGCACACGTATCACTGCCGTGCAATGTCAACAGATATATAGAAGTCTATTTCAGTTGCGTTACTTAAAGGTTCTTGTTCTGTTCCGCCTTTAATGATATTGGATGCAGCTATTCCAGCAGTGCCTATTAAAAGCAGCATAAGCCGTAAAGCAAACCTTAAGCCGAGTTGGATGATGAAAATTGGAAGGTAAAACATGGTTAATATCCTGCATTAGTAGACTATCAGTTGGTCGGGGTAAAGACTTCCATTGGGGAGTTTATGCAAGTAAAACTGTTAAGGATAAAACCCCCCGTCAGTGGCCAGGAAGGTCTTTCTACTCACTGCATGTATCTTAGTGACCGACGCAACATTGGCATGTCCTTTTATCTAGCATATCAGGGTTGGGGGATTTTCCGTAAACTGACCCATCTTACACACTTTTTGGGTCTGACTAATAGAATGAATTCTTAAACCGTAACACAATACAAAAATGTGCTTTATTCCATGAAGGGTTTCCAAAATCATAATGTGTCAGATGGTCAGTTCGGACACTTCCCCGTGTTGGCTGGGGTAACTTCCGGAAGTATTATGCAGTGATTAGAATAGAGCGGCATGAATCAAGGAAAGTCCTTATACTGTTCTTTTTCAAAAAACTCTTTTGTGGCAGTGGAATCATATGGAATTAGAGCAGTTTATGTGGTTCATTCCGTTAAGGTTTTCAGAATTCATAAGGGCGTCAGAAGGAGGTGTCACTTAGGAAACGCCCATTAAGACCTACACGCGCAGTCACATGTCTTCGCGTTGCCACTTTGTTCGCGGGCTTGTACTTACCCCACACTTGGTGCGGTTAGGGCCACGCTGCCATGTCTAATCTACTGTGCGCACAGCGAGGTGAAACGTAGTATAGACTATGTCACTCTGTTACCTACTCAAAATAGGTACACTATGATTTACAATCTGCTCATCCACCAAGACACATTCAGTGGGTTGTACTTGTACATCATTGACATGACCTGACCTTGTGTGATGTGGGAATCATATATCATACCCCCAAAACGCAGGGATTTATTCTATACATTGGTAGAAGAATCTACTGAACTGTGCAAGGGAATTGAGATTTTACTAGCTCATAGTGGGATATGTTCTCATGGAAGCAGTGACAGGAGATTAGCCTGAGTAAAGACTTTAAGGGAGGGAGTATGCAGCTTATGGAATAAAACTCCTCAATAGAGGTCTCCTATAAGACTGGACTGTAACTCTGTGTCTGTGACCTATTTCAACATGAGTATGTTCTTCATGCAAGTAGTCAGAGTTCAGTTTATCCTGGGTGAGACTTTCATGAGGCATTATGCAGCTGATAGAATAAGGCTGCACAGTCCATCAATGAAAGTCGTGCCGCAAGACTGTATTTTGTGAACTGTACATATAAGGGGAAAAAAAAAAAAAAAAAAAAATTTAAAAAAAAAAAAAAAATTTGAAATAGTATACTGTTACAAAATATGTTTGTATAAATATTCCCAGGGTAAGAAGTTTAAAAAAAGGTGAGGTTGGATAAACTAGAGGAAATAAAGGTGGATAGTCCTCAGAGGTAAGGTCGTTTCTGTAAAATCAAAACTATCAATTATGAATAATATCATTGATACAACAAAAGGTGCAAATCAAGATATCAGGATTACAAAATCTTTTAAAAAAAAAAGAAAACTGAAGGTGCAAAATTATGAATACAATGTGACTAAATAGGTGTTAAGTGGGTAATATGTCAATAATATTCACTGCCGAGGTTTTAGGATAAGGGTGTTGTCTACCTGTGTCATTGGGGATCATGTAAACAGCATAACTGGGTTGGGGTACATGTTGTTGTGATTATGGTAGGTTCTTTTTGTCCTATGCGGGTGGGATTGGGGGTGAGGGAACGTATATGACTTGGAACCAGTGTCTTAGAGCTGGCCGTAGCGACGGGAGCTTGGCTGTTTCAGGCGGGTGGATTCAGATTGACACCTCTGATACTCTCCGTAGCTTTCCTAAAGCTCACTGCCATCTCTCAGGGAAGGATAATATAAGGCTTTTCAAATGAGTGTGATTGGTTGACTTTTGCAGTCAAGCAGCTGTCTTTGACTTCAAATCACCACAAATTCTTTGTAATAACCTTACAAACTTCTGACACAAGAAACATTTCTCTTTTGTGCCTCTGAAATAAGAGTATTACGTATCTCTGTATGCACTACAGGGGGTGGACACGATCTGCTCGAGTTTGGGCATTGGGGATTTCCAAAACGGTAATTTGGGGGAACTGGGCTCTTTTCCATTTGAATCTAGGGCAGTCTCGGTCCCCGTGACATCAAAACATCATCTCTTAAACCTTTGTTCAAAAGAGCTTAGTAAATTATCATGATAAAATTAAGAAAAATTATTGACTTCAAAAATCCGTTGGGGTTATTGGATTAACCCTGCTGCACAATACGTGTCATTTCCAATAACGGTCATTGTAAATTAAATATGGCGTGACAACAGGCCTAGCTTAGAAATTACACAATTCCTGTGTGTGTAACCTTTCATATGCGTAAGAGCGCCCTCCCCTACCGGGAAAGTTAAGGTTGTCTGTGGAAAACGCTAGCCCACCGGAAGATTGGGGGGGAATGGCGTTTTGAATTTGCTTTGCATGTTAGGTTGGCATGTTCCTACCCCCCCCCGCCCCCCCTCCCCGCCCCCCTTGCAGACTGCATAGTGTCTACAACGGGTGTTTAGCAAAAAAACCTGACTGAAACGTATTTCTGCCCCAATCACGTGGACCATTCACTTTTCACGAGAAGAGAAGATTATCTATTTGACTCACTTTATAATCCATAAGGTATCTAGCGGGCGGTGTCCACACATGAATTGCAATTGCATCGGTCTATAACAATGGATTTTCTGCCAATAAAATGCATTTGGGAATGTTTTTGAATAGCCGCCATTTCATCGCTAAGAATAGCATGTCTCTGGTGCGCACTCTTTAGGTTGACCCATGCTTTGTCATCCACAATTCAAAATGGATTAACCTATGAATACATAATTAAAACTTTTGATTTGGCGAGGAATGGTTTTTGAGAGGAATGTTTTTTTTTTTTTTACTTCTTTATTACCTGTACTTGGCCTGGTGATTGGGAAAGAAAACATCACCAAAGGTCCACCAGACCCCCCACAAAAGACAAACCATTACACTACAATCAAAATACACACAAATCAGTGCCATGCTTGTTATAGACCTCCTTGCGTACCTTTCCCATGAGAGCTCAGTCCAAAAATGGGTTTGAGAGATCGAATTAATCCTATATGGAACTATTATATGTATTATACCATAAGCTTGTCACTCTTTTAAGGTTTAGTTCCTTTAATGAAAGTTTTTGGCAGAGGTTACTGGCACCGACTATGTGATTTTGTTTTGATGAAAGTGCGTACTTATCCCCCCCACAAATGTCCATAGCATGATGATAGAAGTACTTGTCGCCGAGTATATACTAATCTAGATTTTTGTTAAAGATTCCAGAAAATAGCCATCCATTTCTTTACATGACCTCTACATGACATTTGACCTCAAACTGAAACCACCCCAACATCCACTAACACTCTACAAGGATCATTTTGAGCAACTGATGAATATCCCATCACCATTTTTTGTTTCCAACAACAATACAAAATGACCCCAGATGAACTTTGACCTTTAAATTCATGAACATGCCACATAAGCAAGACTCAACTATATTTTTAAAGGCTGACTCAGAGATTTCGAAATAAATATTTTTTGTGTATTAAAAATGGGTTGTGACAATTAGCGACCCTGTCACAACCCATTAAAAATAGTCAACTAGAACTAAAGATAGTCACCTAAAATGCTAAATTCCAAAAGTTTGAGATGAATCAGATTTTTCATTTTGATGCAGTAAACCTTTATGTTCAGCATACTGTGCCATAGGATACCGTGTATAACAAAAATTCCGGATCCGGAATTTTATAACACAGATTTGATTTTCTATATGGACGACTCCGATTTGAGCTTAGCTTCATACAGTGATTACTTTATGGACAAGCATTGTTATTTCAACCTTAATTGGCAACATCATGCATCATAATTACAGAAGCAGAACAAAAGAAGTATACTCAAGCCCAGGCCGCAGTCTAGGCGGCATCTCAAGATGATGCCCTAACTAACACAGGACTGGAGACGAAACATAAAACACAAATCAGAGAAAATAGTCAAGTGAATCAAAAACATGAATGAGCAGAACAAAGAAGGCAGAATGCCAGCAAATGGCAGTGACTGATGCAAGATCATACACTATTTAAAGGGATTAGCAGCGATTTGCTAATCCGAAACATCGAAAAAATCATCAAAATTCATATTTTTACATTTTTGTTACTGGCATGGATATGCAAACTTAACCTGCAAGTGGTTGGCTTGAAATCCGTGTATTAAAGACAAGGCAGTACTTTTTAGCTGATTCTGTAATTTCTATACGTGCGTATCAAAATTCCGACTTGAGATCAAAAAAGCCTTTCCTGGTGAATATCACAGATTTTCAGCATGCTATTGTGCACCATGATCAATGCAGTTTGACCTCAAAAACACAAACATTATTGACGTTTGTTTATTCTGTACTGGTGTAAACCACAATCAGCTGTTTAGTGTAGATTTTGAGACGCCGTCTATTTGCGGGTGACGGTATTTTTTTTTTTTTTTTTTTTTTTTTTTTTTTTTTTTTTTTTTTTTTTTTTTTTTTTTTTTTTTTTTTTTTTTTTTTTTTTTTTTTTTTTTTTTTTTTTTTTTTTTTTTTTTTTTTTTTTTTTTTTTTTTTTTTTTTTTTTTTTTTTTTTTTTTTTTTTTTTTTTTTTTTTTTTTTTTTTTTTTTTTTTTCCTTTAAGGGTTGATCTTCCGAACCCCAAGCTGGCTCCTGCCGAGCATTCCAGATCGTATAGCACTGGACAGGAGCCTAGAGCCTGATATTGTTATTTACAACAAAAGAAATCCATCCATCTCGTCGAACTTAGTGTACCTTTTGATCAGAACAAATTACCAAAGCCCACGATCGTAAACAAAAGAAGTACCTTGACCTAGTTTCCGACATTGTGGATAATGGGTTAATTGACCTGTGATCTGACTTGTTTTGAAGTTAGGTCATGTGGGCTCATTATATACCCCCGATAATGTCGGACACATTGACTAGGTTTTCTCTTTTGTTGCAAGGAGCCAAATCAAAGAAGTCATTGCGAGGGAACTAAGCAAACTGCTCAATTTTACGTTTCTGATTCATATGATTATTTTCCTGTTTTTGTGTTTTATGTTTCGTCTCCAGTCCTGCAATAGTGTGGGCATCATCTTGCTATGATACCTAGACTGCGGCCTGGGCTTGAGTATTCTGCCTTTGTTCTGCTTTTGTAATTTTAATGCATGCAGCTGCTAATAAGGTTTAAAAAAACAGCATTTGATATACCATAAAATTGTGTCTCAAATGGCATTGCTTTGTATTCTAACAGCTGTTTCAGCCAAAGCCTTAATTAGTTGTAGAGTGCCACGTAATAGGATTTGTTTACCCAGCAATTGGTCCAAACATATCACAGGGCAAAGGCAATACATCGAGTGTTAGCATTTCATTGACAAATTGACTATGGACAAAAGAGGTTGATGTAACCATTACATCTCACAACAAAAC
>JAMKCH010051946.1:0-10410 GCA_023653785.1 Ophioderma brevispina | reverse complement strand
GTGTCGTAACAGAACCTTTTGGCAAATGGGGGGGGGGTGAGAAGGGGATGCCGATGCATTTTCTGAGGGGCGCATTAAAATGGGTCCTCTCCACAGATCTGCAGTACAAAGGTCAGTTCATTTGTTGGGGCCAGTGGGGGGGGGCATCCGCTGCCCCCACTTTTTCAAAAAATCTGAAATTAGTTGAATTGGTTTTAAATTTCCACTGAAAATGTTCAATGCTTGTTACAGAAAGCAGTCAAAACCAGTTAAAGTTAATTTTATTTTGAACGATGAAGTTCTCACTGCTCTACTTTTTGGAAACTCAAGGGTGGGGTGGTTAAATGGTTTATACAGGATCAAATACAAGACCATGATCTATGAGGAATAGACAATAAACTGACCCAAACATGTAATGGTTTTTTGTAAAGATTTTGGTTGTTTATTCATTTCTCATTCTGTTAAACATGTTTTGTATTTTGCTTTGATGTTCTTCTTCGGGGAGCATTTCATTTGTAACAAGAGTAAATCCTAATCTGAACCAAAGGACCTTATAGTTGTACCATTTTCAAAATATTTGTTTTGAATGAATTCCCCAAAATTCCCGAAAATTTCCCTTCCCTAAAATTCCCGTTAATTTCCCAAAATTTCCATGGAAATTTTCCCGCTCTGAAAATTCCCGGGTAATTTTGCAACCCTAAACGCGTGGTGCATGATAGAGCTTCATGAAATGTGTTAACTAAACTGCTTGGTCGTAACTACTACCCTATTATTAGTTTGTCGGGACAATACCCACCCCCGTTTCGGTAACATTCTTTCACAATCTGTGCCCCCTCGTCAACAAATCCTGGCTACGCCACTCAGCAGGCATGGTGGGCTGATGGCAATCGATTCATAATGGAGGCATATAAACGCTGTTAAGAACTGCCTTCAGCAATTGTCCACCCAAAACCCCCCATTTTTGTGAAATTTACAAGGTCCCCCAAAGACCCCTATTTTTCAGACAATTAGCAAATTTGTCACCCAAAATAAACCTATTATTAATTTCATTGGTATTTGGCCTCTCTCAGCAAAGAACCTTTTTTTTACATTCTGTCACATAGTTTGTGAGGTGGCTCCACCACCCCACCCCGTCCCATCAAATCCTTTATTCATAAACATTTTAATTTAGAGGAGAAATAATGAATTGGACAAAAATCATGCATTGATATTTGTCATGTATGGTGCGTATTTACCAACGAGTTGTACGTGGTTGTGCCTAGAACTTTTTACGCGCGACCTTGGATTGATTCATTTTATGAGCAGGTAAGGTGTGTGCCGTATGTCGTTGCAAACATCAAAATGCATTGGAAATTCATTACTATTTAGATTTTTTTTAAATGTGTGTTGACTACTGTAATAATGTTTATGATTAGATGTGATGTCCTGCCTATGTTTAGTTTCTCATGCATTAGCAAAAAATCAATGCACTTGCGTCAGGTTGACCAGGGCTCATAATGGCACGCGTGCCCTGCCGGGTTTGTGCCATTATTCGTCATCAAATTGAGCCATGCGTGCGTGCATTTATTTTTTGCCAATGCACAGAAGCTAAAAATTTCAGCTATTTCCTCTAATCAACTAATGTTGATATACGGTGAACAATTTGTGTCATTTTTAACATTTGGATTTTTTTTTTTTACTTTTTATATTTTTTTCATAGATTTTTGAAGACAGGGGGCAAAAAATAGCATGACTCTGGAGGCCAAACTTATTGCAAAACTGTTTGGTGGGTTTGGGGGCAAGCCCCCAGAAGCTGAAAGAAAACTATACTG
Organism: Ophioderma brevispina; assembly: GCA_023653785.1. Lineage (NCBI taxonomy): Eukaryota > Metazoa > Echinodermata > Ophiuroidea > Amphilepidida > Ophiodermatidae > Ophioderma > Ophioderma brevispina. The sequence goes on along the minus strand of JAMKCH010051946.1, from coordinate 8,620 downwards.
TAAAAATGGATTATAGCCATGCTCCCAACACAGTTGTCATACTTGGTTTCAAGTTTTCCCTATTGCCACTGTAAAAAATCTGGCACACCACTATATCCAACGACAGTCACGTAACAACTAGCAAATCGGTAAATACATAACGATGATTGTTACAGCGGATAGCAGCATAGTATAGGAAATGCCGTGGTATTTGGAGCTCCTATTTTTACTCTCCTCAGACCAAAATCAGGATGGGCGCGGTTTAAATGTGAAGAAGTGGTCGTGTATATACCGTTTGAGTTCTGGCTGCACGAATGTCGTGATATAGGCCTACTCACTTCGTAAAATGTACATGAAAGAGGAATGCAAACCCCGTTTAGGCCTATACCAAATTTTCAAGAAAAAGGACAGTATATATACCAGAAGGGCTTAAGAAATTGTACCTTCTCAGCTGTACATCAGGGCCGTACAAAACCCCCCCCCCCACCCAATAAAACCTTGCCAACAACCACACTTTACTGTGAGGAGTCAACATGATTTTTGATCGTATATTTCCATTTGCAGTGTGGGAGTTGAATTAAACTTGAACTTCTTCCATCGGCTCGTGACAAAGCTACCACCAGGCCCCTTGACCGGACTGAGGTCTGTTTAATATGCACAAAAGATTGAATAATGATGTTGAAATTGAGAAAGAACAGGGTAAGAAACAGCAAGGTTATTATGTATACATTACACAGGAAAAGTATAAAGTGACCATGCAGGCATCAATCAATGCTGAGAGCGAAGATAAGAGCTTAGGTCAGGGCCTTCTAGTAGTTCTAAATTTGGAAGTCAGAAAAATATTGCTTGGCGATTTCAAGTACCGTGTCTGGCCGTATCCTGGAGTCATTTTGTTGTAGGGGATGTATGTGCTATATCAGGTGGGCTAGAGTAAATTTTATTAGGAAATGGCTAGCCTGAAGGTGTCTCTGCCAATTGCACTTATTCAAGCATGATCCCAAATGACCACGATGACTAGGTTAAAGCCAGCCAAGCATTAAAGCAATAATTACACAATGTTTTTTCTCTCTCGTCATATGTGAAAGCAATGCCAGATTTTTATTTCAATCAAATTCATTATATTAATCTTCCCTTCTTCAGTAGTTGCCTGGGGACAATTTACCAAGAGTCAGAAAAAAGTTCCAGAAAAGTTGAGCATAATTACAAACCATCTCTGAAAATTGCAGACAATTTGTTGAGATGCTTAGTAAATTACACTGCAAAATGTTACTGAAACACCCCTGTAAATTACGTTCCCAAAAAGTTGATTATTGGCAAAACTTTACCAATCCAAAGTTTAACCATTTTTTAAACAAAAAATAGGGTCAGCAAAAAACACATTTCCTGAACTGGGTGCTCTTTTTAAAAAATTGAAAATTTATAAAACATCCAAAATACACAAATTCAGTGTTTTTTGCTCAAAATAGCCGAAAAAAGCAAATTTTGTTTTTTGTTTCTCACTATCAAATTATTGTTAGCCTTCCTATGCATCTGAAGAAGTCGTAGGGATTTAAGAAGTTTTCTAATTCATTGGGCAATCTTGAAATATCACACACTCATTCTTGTATAATTCAAAGGACATGTATAAAAAATCTGTCTACAATAGTAGACACAATACTATCTAAACTTAAGGACAAAAGAAGACCTTTAGGACTATAGTTAAAAAAATGTCTTTTGTGTGTTTGGTAATCGGAAGTATACAGCAAACAAGCATGCATGCTCATGCATACACACACACACACATTACACACACACACACATCACACACACACACAATGATTTCATGTTTATTTGAAAATTTGACAATTGATATATCGGAGCCAATTTGATATGAACAAAACTGCAACCTTGCTAGTACAATGCAAATCAATCCAGACTAACTATCAAGTGAATCAAGCCAATGCCAGCCCAGTAATTGACTGTCAAACACCAGAAGACTACCAGAGAGTGTTTTAAACTAATCCCATAATGCATTGCAATATGTCTATACTGTACGGTACTAAACACATGTGACTTCGGGATAAAAAGTGTTCAAAAAGTTGAAGAGTACCACAAGACATGTTATGACCATGCTAAAAATCACCAAATTAAAAAAAAAAAAAAAATGTGCACTAAAATGAAGTTTTCAACTGTAAAACTTTTAAAGTCAGGGTTTTTATGTGACACACTCACCTACAACTTCAAATCTTTGAGGTGGTGTAATGTTGCCTGTTTGTGTAGCCTTTTCAAATCAGTGATGTGCAATTGTATCCTGAGGCCATGGTCCAGTGTTTTGACCAGAGGTGTATAGGACTCAATCTACAATGCACAGATTTGGGCAATTTCACCTACAATAGGGTCATGTGATCCCACAAAATTCCTATTCTTAAACATAAAACCCTGACTTTTAAAGCTCATTTTAGCCTACAAAGTGTTAGTACTTAGAGAATTTTTAGCATGATTATGAAATCATGGTTCTTATTAAAGCATTTGGAACACTTATTATCCCTAACTACTGACATGTGTTTTGTACAGTGCCATATAGGCACACTGCTATGCATCATGGGATTGATTCAAACACTCAATGAGTGTGTACAGTCAGCAGTCAGTTGAGTCAGAAAAAATTAGGAGTGGGCTATAAATGGGTCATATTTGCTTTTTATTAGTAGAGGTGGGCTATAGAAGGTCAATGTTTCAGGTCACTTCGAACACAGGCTCGTTTGATGAATTTAATCACCCTGATCCCACTTTCGAAGAAAAAAATGAAAAAGAACGAAAACCAGGGTGCCCCATCAAAAAATCCAAAATGGCCGCCAAATTGTTAAAAATTTGATTTTTGACCATAACTCAATTATTTTTTGTTCAATTTGCTTAATTTTGGTGGCAATACCCATGTTTTGGGGTATTAGGAATCATGCTATGCAACTTTTATCTCACCATAGCCTTTTGTTTTCTTGAAAATGCTGTTTTTGCTTAAAATTGAGCTCTGAGGGCGCTTTCCCATAATATGCGCATCCGATTGATAATGGTGATTTTAACATTCAAAAAGTTGAAGAGAGTTTTATTATGAACACTTGCTAAAAATTTGACTTGCGTGGTGTTTGTGGTTTTGCAACTGTAGGCTATTTAATGTCATAAAAATGCCCTCCATTAAAACCCACACGTAAGAAAGTTCGTTGACCCCTGTGTATTCCAATGAGAGTAGTATTCAAATTTAAATGTAAATGAGCTCAAGATACCTGACTTTGAAAATTGCATGGAAATTGGACATTGCATTTTCTTAAAAATTGATGTTTTAGGCGGGGGGTAGAACACGATCTGCTCGATTTGGGCATTGGGGACAAGGCTTGAAATAAGCAGGGGCAAGGGGCAAATTTACCCTTGCTAAAAGGCAAAATGCCCCTGCTTCTGAAACAAAACTGTGTACATTTGTATAGACCAGGGGCAATAAAATGTTAAAAACAACAAAAATTGCTCCTGGATCTGAAATCCTTATTTCAAGCCCTGATTGGGGATTTCCAAACGGTAATTTGGGGAACTGCGACATGCATTTACTATGACACTACAAAATCATCTCTTAAATCTTTGTTCAAAAGATCTTAGTAATACATGTATCATGATAACTTAGGAAAAAATTATTGACTTCAAAATCCGTTGAGGTTAGTGGATTAACCTCGCTGCAAAACAGTGCAATTTCCAATAACGGTCATTTAAGATTTAAATATTTGTGACCAGGCCTAGTCTTTAGTCAAGTTTGTGTGTAACCGTTCGATATGCATAAGAGCGCCCTCCTACCGTTAAGTCTTTGAAACAGACTAGCACCCGGAAGTTGATGCCGTTTTGAATTCCCTGTTGCTGTTAGGTTGGCATGTCCTACCCCCCTGGTTTTAGGTCAAAATTTGGCGCGAGGGTGCTTTTCAAGATTTCCCTAAACTTTTCATTTTAATATGACACCATTATCTACATCATCGACTAATTGCTCCAGTGCTTCTTCACCAACTAGCTTAAAGGGGGATGATCCGATTTAAGTTTTCATCTTGAAAGAGTGACCGTCAAGGTGAAAGAATTTTGTATTGTGCCACCACCCTATGAATTTGGCAGCCTCAATGGAATAAACTGCATGTTGAAGGATATGGTGGCAGAATAATAAATTCATCCTTTATCTTTAGACACAAAAAAAATATATTTCAAAATTTCTGAGTCAGCCTTTAATTTTACATCACGTTTTTAGCTCTCACATCAGAACAAGTGGAAATGTCGGCAAGGCGCAATATCGGGGGTTTTAGGATGAGGGCCATTCTATCAAGATGAAAACAATATAAACTCGGGGGTCTCCTCCTTGACAAAAATGTGCTAGGATCAACACAATGCAAACTCTTGAAAGGTCTATGGTCCGATTGCTAATAAACCTCGTCCCCAGAACCGGAAGAAACCCAGGCGCGGATCCAGGGAGGGGGCGGAGGGGCGCGCGTCCCGGTACTTCCCTGCAAATTCTTGCAAATCAGCCCATTTTGAGCTATGTTGGAGCAGTTACAGCCTTTCAGCCCCCCGTAATTTGACATGTTTCAAAATCCTGGATCCGCCATTGAACTCCACCCCCAGATTTTTACCCGGAAGTGATCAAAAACTTTTGGCAGAAGAAACTACTATTTTTCTTCTCATTTACCCCTGTGAAATCTTAGGGCTTAAATTAAGGATGTTGGTTTGGAACATGACAAAAATGGGTGCCCCATTTTGATCGACCAATAATTACTTTTTACCACAGTACTCTATGGGCTACAACATCGCATTTTTCATTCGCCATATCAATCAAAACGGATTGAATATCGGTGTGACACATTACAGATGGGGGTTTTTGAGGGAATGTCATTCTAATCTATCAAGAAAAAAATTATAGACTTAAATTCGGTCATCCTCCTTTACAGAGCATCTGGCACAATTGAAAAATATGCGCCCCAAGATTTTCAAATCAATATTTTTGCATGGTTGTAAAGCTTTTAATACATTAAGCCTTACCTGAAATGATTAAGACCAAATCAGCGTCCTCTGGGTACAGAACGATTTTATAATGACTGTCGACGGCGAAATTAATTCAGCAGACACGGAAGTGGCGTTTAACATGAGACAACGCACGCCGTATGCATGTTTAATATCAATGACTGAGCATGAGTCTATGATATTCATGTAATATGTAAAAATTAGCCTAAATTACCTGGATGTCTTTAACCTCTTATTAAAGGTGCATTTTGTGATTCCATCACCTTTTTATTCATGGTTCATTAGATATCCTTGAGAATATCTTATTCACAAAATTTGGGTTGATCCCGATCTTGCGGTTTTGTGTTTTGAGCAAATGCTTGTGGACGCATTTCATAAATTGGTCCTAAAAACTATTACATGGTAGAAAATAACAAAAATTGTGCCTTTATTCATTCAACAGAGTATTTACATTTAATCAATACACTCTACACCATTAAAAGTACACATTTTTGAAAGCTTATATTACAACGATGCCAAATCAGCTGAGTACAACTTTATTACACAGGGTGGGTCAGAAATATACTGGGTGAAACAACAAAATAAGTAAACATTTTTCTTGTCATGGTGAACTGTGTGGTTTCCTTTTCTGAATGATAGATCAAGAAAGGTATTGCTTAGGCCCTTCAAACAAGCAAGGAAGAAAGAGTTCACAATACCTTCTTGGACAATTTTAAACGTAACTTCGCTATTATCCACTCAAATGAAATGGGACTTGTTGCATTAAAGAAAGGAGAAAATTAGCTATAAAATGACACCAATTTTTTGTCATGCATTCAGTACTTCCTGAAAATATTTTACTTTGAACATAACATTTGTGTGACAAGTGTAATATCTCCACCATATTTGACAGACCAATTTATGAAATACGACCTTGTTTCCCACGGTCCCATAGGACAGAAATGACAAAAGTGCTAATTTCTTACAGATACGACCGAATTTGCCCGTTTAGATTTGGTACAGATGAATTACTAACATGACTAAGGCTAACGGTTCAGATGCTAAAAATCCTCACCTTTTCTAAGGTTAAGTCGGGGGACGAGTTGTGGATCACGAAATGCCCCTTTAACGTCCCTATAAAATGTTTTTGAGTATATTATTTTTATGTGTAAAAGGTATACATCTAAGCTTTCATTCAGTCCCCGAGACTATCATTTGAGAGCAAATTTCGAAGAAATTTCATATTTTTGTCATTACATGGTTTGTGAAAATGTGCCATTGCCGCTTTACAAACCCATCAGCACAGTTAATTAGTATTTTATAGGGCTTTTGTCAACATGCTTTTTAGCTTCTACCATCAAAACCGCAAGTTATATTATTCCCATGGTACTTGATGGTGTGAAAAAAAATGAGAAGATATCAGTAGTGCAGTGTCGGTTTCTCATATCAGTACAGAACAATAGCCGTCATAAATCGGAACAAGCACCTTAAAGGTGCATTTCGTGATTCTAACCCTTCTGTTTTGTTCATGTTTCTCTAGATATCCTTGTAACAGCTTATTCCCCAAAATTTCAGTTGATTCTGTTTTGCATTTTGTGTTTTACAAATGTTTGTATCACAATCTCCCATAGACACTGGTCAGTAATGCTGTCCGTTTCGGACAAACATACAATTCCGAATTTCTTGCAGAGACGATCGAATTTTCACGTCATATTGGGCACAACTTAGCCGAACTGTTTCATATGATATAAAAATCTCAACTTTTTTTCAGGGTTGGCCGGTATTTCCTTCCCGCCCTAGGAAGTACCAGGCGGTAAATACCCCTGGCATATTTCGTCGCCAAAACGGGAAATACTGTGAAATACCGGGAAATACCTCAAAAAGTGACATTTTTCAAAACTTCATTTTATTTTAAATATCATGACAAATCACATAACAAACACAGATAAGCACTTCCGTGCAATAAATGACCGCGGGGAGGGATTTTGATGGTGTTTTCATTTTAATCACTAACTTAGCTATGGACCCGACGTCTTTTGATTCGTAGATTCTTTCCTCCTTTCAATTTATAATCATCATTTCTCTAACAATTAATTTAATCATCAAAGACTATCCATGTAAGTGGCTAAAATAGCCACACTAGAGATAATATTCACTAATGGCTCAGGGTGAAGACATGAACTTGGCCAGCAGACAGTGTTTGTGTACATTGCTATTTAATCACAAGTACTTGTTAAGATGTACAAGTAAGAACTGGCCGATTGCAGAGAACTCATAACTGCATGGCAGCTGTTATTCTAAATTCTATCATTCAGTTCTATGTTATCCATAGTTAGCTGGTTCCTTTTCTAATGAAACCAAACACCATTTGTCACACCCAGGGTAGCCTCATTGATTATCTAATTAATACTATAGGCCTACAGTTGATGGTTTCTTATAATCAATTAGTGGAGGTGGATTGAATTTGAATTAAACCCTTCAACCATACCAAGAATAGATGATTACCACAACATTGATAACTGTATAAAAAAATCTGTTATCTGAGGTTAACCCCCATGACGTGTTCAAATTGTACTTACCATTCCCAACTTATTTCCCGTGTATTAGAAACAGGTATTCCAGTATTTCCCGGTATTTCCAGTATTTCCCACGTATTTCCAAATATTTCCCTCCATAGGTGGGAAATACTCGTATTTCCCGGAAATTGCCAACCTGCGTTTTTAGGTACGTCGGGGGACGAGGCGGGGATCACAAAATGCCCCTTTAAAAGCCTCGGCTTGAACTGTAAGTTATAATTAAAAACTGGTTAAAAAAAAGTAAACATATACTTACCGACTCAATCCAATATTTTATGACGTAGTCCAGATAAGGTGTACAGCTGTTTCAAAAAATCCCTAGTGTCAAAATGGCAATAGACATAACTCATGAATTCCAAAAAGTCCCGGGGGCCAGGCGCCGAGTGAACTTTTGGAGTGTCACCATGAGTTGAACCAGATTGCAAAATTCAAGTTTATTGCAAAGAAAAGAGTTAATCACTGCCGTAAATTTGACAGCGCTTGACAGCTTCCTAGATTAACCCTAACATCTCCAAGTCAGTGACTATGCACATAGCATTAATTGAACGTTTACAAGGTTAAAAATTTGCTTATGCAAAGCTGGGTTAACCTTGGCTATGGAAAGTATAGGCCTGTCTATTCCCTGCGGGGCACACACATCCATGTTATGGTCAAAATCAATCAATTATTATGGTCACGGTGGTGATTCCGATTAATTCTTGTGAGCAATCATGTGTATGTATTATGCAAGTGCAAGGAGCCGGATCATGTACCGGGTACTTTACAAGAGGGCGCTATGCTATGCACTGTTTCATGACAGGGGCAGCGCTTGCAGGGTTCAGTCATATTTTATTTGTACCATCATCAGGGGTGCTCACAGCAAGAACTTTGTCGCTTCAAATCCTGAACTAATTACTTGGCAAACTCAATCCTCATGAATGAATAAGTTGGAGTATGTTTACTTACATTATAGCGCAGTGTGAGCAGGACCGAATAGCATCGGGGCGTTCCTAAGGAATGTGTTTACCCCCCACTAAAGAAAAGTGTAAAAACACCTTTGGTAGGAATGGTAGTTAGTAGGACCCGCTACC
>JAMKCH010051945.1:0-10735 GCA_023653785.1 Ophioderma brevispina | reverse complement strand
ATGGAATCTCTGCTGCAGTTCATGCATGTTGGATGTTAAATCCCTTTTCCATCCTTTTGTAGATTACCAACATTGCCTTTCCTAGCATGTATCATGGTGTGGTTACTGTGGTAATTGTTTTGACTTTGTCGTCCACTTTTAAACACCGATCACATGAATTTTGCAGAGACAAAACAAACACGTGGAGCCAAAAAGAGAAGAGGAGCAGGCCACAGGCCAAAGGAGCTGGACTCGTCCACAAACTCCTCGAGCTCGTCCTATTCCTCATCATCCTTCTCAACTTCGGCGTCCAGCAACAGCAGTGCCGGAAGTAACGACGATGAAGCGCCACCTCCTGTGGCAAGGCGGAAGCAGGTGGTAGAAGAGGTGGATGCGGGCCCAAAAGAAGCAGGGAGCCCAAAAGGAGGGAGCCCAAAAGAAGGAGGGAGCCCAAAAGAAGGAGAGGCCCCAAAGGACCAGCCTCCGCCGGTTACTGAATTGGTGGGCGAGGAAAGAGCCGTCCTGTTAAAAGACCCTTTCTGGCATCAGCTTGAAAGGGGTCTTATTTCCTTCACAGGTATGGATTGAATTAAATGTTAGATTATCTTTACTTAAAAGGTGCTTGTTCCAATTGCCTTCGGGTCCCCTGACCTCCGCGGTAGTAGTATCAATTTTGATATCACATGAAAGGTCATATTTTTTCTCATTGTCGTCCTGCAATTTCAGCCTTCAAATCCATTTTCTTTCCTGAGCTAGAGACAAAAAACTGCTGCTTAATGATTAACCATCATTGTTAGCCCAGTTAGTGAATGGGCATTGCAATAGGCATTATTGCTTCTACCATTAAAACTGCAAGTTTGTTTCCCATGAAACTTGGTGTTGAGTGTATATCAAGTAGAGAACATGATACAGTTAAATCAGAACAAGCACCTTTAAGATGAAACTTCACCTTTCAGAACACATCCTGATTGCACAACAAGAGTTTATTTTGTTGAAACACAGTGAACTAACTACAAATGGCTGGTGTTTTTACTTAAGATTTACTCTTGTAAAGAATAAAGCACATGGCACTGTGTGTGGATGTTACAAAGGATGGCTACCCTGTGCTCTTTTCATTGTGGTAGATCTATCTGAGGAGATTTGTTTGAAAAAAGGAAGTCCATAGGTGGGGGGGTGGAAAGGGAGCAGATTCCCCCCAAATTAAAAAAAAACAACTTAAAACCCCCTACAAATGGCTCAAAGAGGCCAAAAAAAATCAATTTTGAGAGCAGAGTGAGCCAACAATTAGAGGTTTTATGTTATTTTGTCAGAAAAAAGTAAAATTTTGGTAAAAAATGTCCACTTTTGAAAAATTCACCCCCCCCTTTGGGGAGGGGTGAATTTGGAGAAAAAAGGCTTTTTTTTAAAACAAATTCGCCCTCCCCTAAAAAATCCTAGTTTTGGGCCTGTGTATACCCCAAGTGAAGAATCTGGTCGTGTATCATTGCTATTTGGTAATTGTTTGTTGTAGTGTAGAACAATAATGGTCTTATAATATGAACATTGGTATTTTGTGCAAACAGGTGATATGTACTCTAAAGTCAAAAGCAGAAGGGCAACGCTGGATGCAAAAAAGCAGCAACAGCTAGATAAGGACAAAGAGAAGTCCAGGGAAAGGCGACGACAGAAAAAAGAGAAGCGAGAGAAGAGAGCTCGTAAACCAAAGCATCGTCACAAGGAGAAGAAATCCAAAACAACGATTGATCTTGATTTGTTTGGGTCACTGGAGAGTGCCACCCAGAAGACACTCAGCATGAGCCCGAGTGTCCTGGACAGGTCTGAAAACTCTGCCAATCTGTTCCGCTCAACATCACTGGCAAACAGTGAAGAGATTCTCACAGTTGCTAAACTTGAGGAAAAGAGTCGATTGAGTTCCTCATCCTCCTTCTCGTCATCATCGTCCTCATCCTCCTCCTCGTCATCATCGCCCAGCCAGTCAGATAAAGTGCAATCACCCACTCAATGTGTTAGCCCCTTGAGAATGTCCCCTAGAAGTGATGCCGAATCCACTGGTTCTGGGCCGACTCTGGGCAGTGCCATATCAGGGGACGCAAACACTGGCGATCAGGCGGAACTCACTCAAGAAATGTCGGAGGGAAGGAATTTGAATAAACTGCCGTCTGAAATTGTAACATCTCATGCACAACCACAGGACACCTCAGCCACAAGTAGCCAAATGGAGGTGTCTGCCCCCAAGCTCCCTGCCATCCCAGAACAACCAGAAGTATCTAGAAAAGAGCAGAGAGTGGGCCAAGTTTCTGACTGGAGCATAGACAGAGTGTTGGGGACAGATACACAGGACCAAAAGGAACGCCAGAGAGCCACAGTTGGTCACATACAAAATCTGGAACGGGATCTTGCGACCAAGGTGAATTTGAACACTGAGCAGAGACCTGGTCCAAGTAGTCCAGTAGGACCAATGGTGCCAGCGAAGGTGTCGCATGTTGATTCTGCACAACACCAAAGCAGCCTGGCCAGACTACCATCTATGAGTCCTCAGCAGACTCAAGGGGTGCCACAGCCAAATGTTACGCAGCAGGTGCAGCAGCAGGTGCAGCAGCAGCAGCAACAAAAAATACCAGCAGCAGCAGCACAGGGGGTCGTATCCAAATATTTCACAACAGCAACAGATGTCGCCTACTATGGCATCATATCCTACGGATATCATGGGTAGGTCACAGCAGCAAGCTGGTGCAAGAACGCTGGATCTAGGTGGTATGAACCAGGTAAGAAGTACAGACTTTGTTGTACATTGATTTGAAAGACTCGCACACTTAAGCTTGACTCAAACATTTTGTGACTTCAATCATGAGTGCTTTGATGGTTCTATATGGACCTTCAAACTACAGTAAATTGTCTTAGGTTAGGTGTTCATGATTCAAACTTGTACAAGTTAGAGTGGGTATCATTATCTGATGTGCGACTACCTTGGTGATGGAATGAGGGGGGAATATAAGGGGCATGGGAGGTAGGTATTGTGGTCAAAACAGGTCAGGCCATCTTATATTTATTGCAACAATTTTTTTCAGAGGAAAATTCAACAAATCATGTGCAGGAAGTTGATGGAGTTAACTGGCCAAAAGTAATGTATGTAGGTACGTAGCTTGAATCAGTCTGTAATTTCCTGTATAAATGAATGACACACGCCACATTCATACAGCTCTAAGTAGTCTTGGTTAGAAAGGGACACAGATCATTACCCATAAGATCTACATCCAGTGTGCTGAAACCTGACTTAACCCATAAATTTGGGAATTGGTACCTTGATGTGTGGTGTGTTGAGTACATCAATTGGCTCAATGTTAACTCAACATAAATTCAAAATGAACTGTTGAGGGGTGGTCCACACATAACATGTGATTAACTGCATTAAAGTCCTGCCTCGTGTGTTTGAATGGTTTATATCATTTCCGCTTTAGTTTTTCTTTCCGCCCAGCACAGAAAGCTTTGAAATAACCCTTAGCAAACCTCATAAACTGTCACTATACTAGTCGTCTGAACTAAGGAGTACGTCATAGCTTCACGCAGTCTTAAAGGTGCGAATGCAGTACGTCGCAGCTGGTAATATCGCGAGCCGTTCCGAGATACGTATGCACAATTGCTGCGCGAACGCTATGACAATCACTCCTTAGTTTCAGGCCTTACGAAGTACCACATGGCATCGACGCTGGAACGTTGAAAGACGTCGAGAGTTTTTAGAAATTGACACACTATTTATGTCGAAAATGCAAATTCGATTTGACGTCGTGCTTAAAACGTCGATTTCAATTTGCATTTTCGGCGTAAATTTATAAAAAACGTCGACCTGTTTCCGACGTGCCAATGTCGTTTTGACATCGCTCTAAACGACTATGCCGCTGGGGCATAAGGCATTCTTTCTCATTCCCCTAGGATTGTGCTCCCCATCCAGTCCAAGCTATCTGCACCCAATGCAACAGACCCACACTGAAAAGTCCGTACCATTTTGTAAGAAAGTCTTTGAATTTCTACATAAAACCAAGCAGGCTACCATCTAGGACAGGGTCATGCATAGCACTCCAAGTGTTTTCAATTTGGGGATGGGGAAATCATCCAGATTGTTCAGAAAATAAATCCATACTTTTTAGGGTAGAGGATATATTTAAAATGTATACCTTAAATTGAAAAAAAAGTCACAGAGTATTAAATACCAAATATTTAAAAAAATGTGAATAATATCTAAATATAATGATAATTATTAATATGAAGTAATGACAACATTAGGGCAAAATTATATCAATTCATCATATTTTTGTTCTTTCATTCAAGTCATTGGTATGGCTTTGGTGTCAGGATTAGTTGATCTATGCAAGCTGATCGGCATGTGTAACCATGATACGGATGCTCCTAACATGACCCCTTGAGCTGGGGGCAGAAGTTGGGAACAGTCAGGGGTTTTCACCTACTTTTTCGAACACTGCCTGTGGTATACAGTTGTGACTCCTGTACACGGACCCGATAGCTTAACGTCCCTTCGAAGGATGGGATGCTTTCGTGATTCATATTGCCCAATCCAAGGAACGCATGGAAGAGATTAAGTGTTGCTTTTATCATAGCTGCAACTGGGTATAATCCATAGTTTGAATACACGATAAATCCCAGCAAGTTTCCCCCACGCTGATTCGAACCTGGGAAATCTTGCCCGGCAGCACCCTAACCACTAAGCCCTGCTCTTCCTAAGCAATATTTCATATAATTAACTCCATGTGTTTTAGGTTATCCATCGAGGGGGCCATTCCATCGCACATTTGATACAGACAATACCGGCTCGATGGAAACGCAGGCCTTACCAGCAGGCCCCTGAATGAACATCAACCAAGATTAGCCCTCCAGGCCGATAAGACTGGCTGAACATCGAAGCAGAGTAGCAAGGGAGCCCGACTAGTGAAGGTATGGTGATACTCTTGCAGCTATGTATAGTTTGATGTCCTATAGATAGACTTGTGTTCACTCTGATGAATCCTTGAAGAGCCAAGGTCATTGGCCAACACTTATTGAATAGCACTGATAGATTTTCAAAAGAAGTACCCTGCAGCAGCAAGTGATGAACCATGTAACCAACTCAACATGTACCTTAAGTCATCGCTTAAAAGGAGTAGATTGTTGATAGTAAACAAAAATGTTTTGACTTGCCAACCCTCTGCAAAAAATGGAATTAACCACCAACAACAAAGCCATTCAAACTTCAACTGAGTCCGATAAGATTGCACTTCACTCGAAGGTTTACTGCAATGTTTGTCTTAAATTTTTTCCCAATCTGCTCAAAACAATGACAAGTTGGAATGGCAAGGATCAGATCGGCACAGATCTTACCTACCTGGTAGAGTTAATACTCGACTGCCTGAGGATTGAAAGTGCCTGCGTGAATGGTTATGTTGTGACATAAGCACTTATGCGCTAGGCACTCTGTGGTCACACTGAAGTACCCATGGTATTTCCTTCCTCCTGTACATTAACATCCTAGGTAAGAATCTGGCTGTTAATGGGAATTATTCTTCCCAGAATTAGTGGAGTTGTTGATCAACTTAAACAAAACTAAAGTTTCCTGTTTCTAAATACCGATTCTTTTTCTTTTCCATTTTTCTAATGCAAGCCTTATTAATATCGCCATTCTAGGGAAACGGTTCGATTTTCTATTAAACCAAACACACAAACAAACATTAATCTAGAACACCAGAAAACACGCACACAGGAAGTATCCTATTTGGCAGTAATTTAACCTTGATTTTAGTGACATCCAAGCAATAATGAAGCTTACACTAAGGGTCATTTTGGGCCAGAATTCAGTAGTTTTAATGCATTTTGAGACGATAAAATTAGTGGTAGGATGAATTTTGAAATGCAATTTGTGTCCAAAAATCAGAGATAACTGGAACAATCGCAGGGTTTATGTTTCGGTTTCTCCAAATCTGTGTTCTAAACTTCCAATTCTGTAATTTTCTCAGGTCTTTAAACAAAACCAAAGAGCTAACAGGTCCCAATATCACTAATGCACTTGGCAGCATTTTTAGAGTTGGAACTTTCGGCTGGAGTTCTACACTTGCTTTGTCACCTTATCAAAATGTGATAGGCCATCTTGCCTATCACAACTTGTTGGCAGGGTACATTCTTTTGTCAGGTAGAGAATGCATAGAAATATGATGGTGTGTCTAGTGGTGATTTTAAATTACACCCCTTGTCCTAAGCAGGGAAGGAGGAAGGATAGAAAAAATCTGTCGCAGCAACTTGGGTACTCAGCTTTTAATTACTAATGTCGTGCATGTGTTTTTCTTCCCTAATGAAAGAAAAGAATCTGTATTTTTAATCTTAATAATTATGGTTTTGCTGTATTAAACAAAAGTATGAATGAAGAAATTTTTAATTGAATCTTTGAAGACTTTTAAAAAAAGGAACAAAACTGTCACCAAAAGGCTGACAATTTTTGCCCACGTTTTTTGAGACAAGACTCTAGAAATGGCACTTTAATATTTACACTTGGGTTTAAAATGAGTGTTATTTTTCGCCTTTTAGGGGGATGCTTCATGGTAATTCTGATTGACAACTGGGGATGACATGTTTAGTTTCCGCCCATTTTTTCCCATTTTCACAAAATAAAGCACATCAGTATATGTGGATGATTTTCCTACCTCACTTTGATTGCCGAATTTGACTGAGCATGGTAAGTTCAGCCAGGCCACAAGGGTTTTATCCGAACCTCTGATTGCTGGGTGGTTTTGGATATAAAATTAAAAAAAAAATCGGCTTAAAGTTTCAGCTAATGTTTGCAAAATATGGCGAGACCCATTCGAGCCCAATATTTTAAACTCATAGCGAGACTCATTAATATGGGCTGAAGTCATCCATTTTTATCATTATCATGTTTTGGATCCGATATTTTTCACACACTTGGACTCCTCAACATGTATTAATTCGAATTTGATCGGTACCATAATACAAGAAATTTCACTAATTTTCTTGTTGTCACGTTGTTTTGCAATTTTGGAGTGCTGGCCGCAACACCAAATAAAAATTTTTAACTAATTACTAAAAATCTCAACAAGGAATTTAATTCAACCTTTTAGTAGTGGGTGGCACTGCCTGGCCGCCACTGACCGTAGCTACATCCATGCTCAGTCAACCACTTGGGACATATTTTGTCATTGAATGTCACAAACTGCTTGTCATGAAGCTTGCCCTGTGTCATGAAGCTTGCCTTTGTAGTAGCCATGCCATGCCAATTTTTTGTTGCAATGCTGTAGTATATATATAGAATGAGTGCTAAAAAGCTATTGCTAGATTTAACCTATTTGTTCTCTATGACTCATTGCTCACTTTGGAGTCCCCTTTCTTGTCCAAAATAAATGCTTTTGCAGCATGCAAGAAAGTGCCCAAGCCAAGCAAAGGTCATGAGGACAAAGGTCACCAGGATACATGTCACCAGGGGAGCCAGGGTCTTGACAAAGGCCAGGAAACAGAGATAGGG
Source organism: Ophioderma brevispina (assembly GCA_023653785.1). Classification (NCBI taxonomy): domain Eukaryota; kingdom Metazoa; phylum Echinodermata; class Ophiuroidea; order Amphilepidida; family Ophiodermatidae; genus Ophioderma; species Ophioderma brevispina. Next base: position 3,237 of record JAMKCH010051945.1, on the reverse strand, counting down.
AAAGAAGTAAGAGAATCCGAGATTAGTAGCGAAATTAGTGAAGCAGAAAGCGAACTTAGAAAGAAAAGCGAAAATAAGAAAAAGAATGATCGACGGAATAAGGCAAAATATGTGGAAAAGGATGGTATACTGGTGATATCATCTGGAAGTGATGAAGAGCCCCAAGTCAAAGACCCCTTCTGGGAAAACCTGGCCAAAGGCCAGCTAACTTTTGAAGGGGACATGTACTCCAAGGTGAAGCAGAGAAGAGCATCTGGTGATGACAAGAAGAACGGCAAAGATGCGGGAAAATTAGATAACCTCAATTCAGCAGCAGCAACACTAGGAAAAAAGTTAGGCAAGCCAGGTAGGTTAGTTAGGCATTCAGGTAGTTTTATCCCTTATCCAATAAAGTGGAGGGCAGTTGGATCAGCGTTCGCCTCATAAGCATAAGGTTGTGGGTTCGAGCCCCGCTGTTGCCAATGTGCTGTGCACTTGGGCAAGGCACTTTACCTCCCTTGCCTCTCTCCACCCAGGAGTATAAATGGGTACCGGCATATGCTGGGAATGTAAAACTGACTCGCTGTGTGAGAGGAGTGGCGAACCCCCACAGCAACATTACATGGTGGAGTTTGGCCCAAACACCAGGGACAGAGAGATGGGCGCACCATTTACATTTACAATAAAAAATATTTTGTTAATACAAATAAGGGGAATAATATTAGTTTCAAAGGCAACAACAGGGAGGAAGTACCTTAACCCCATTCCCATTCCACCCAACCCCACCTCACCCCACCCCACCCCACCCCACCCCACCCAATCCCATCCCACCAGTGGTTTTGAGAAGCATCAAAATTTAGAAGGGACAAGCATCTGTACTTAATAGTTATTTGATCTCTGCACAATTCTAGAGAGGATAGAGTGGGGCTTATAGAACTTGGGGGGGGGGGCAGATCCCCTCCATCTCCTCTTAAACTTTTCTGCACTTGTTTACCTCGCTACATGTATCTCACCCCGTTTGGGAAAATATAAGGGGAAACCGACTTTTATGTGATGAAAAGCAAACATGTATTCTCTTGGGAAGTGTGTACCTCTTAATTCTCTCATCACACTGCCACTGATCCTATCTGTGATTCAGGATTTAGAAAATACAGGACTTAGTTAAATAACAGCAGCAAGGGATTGTATAGGAAAGCATGTGCATGTTGTGCAACAAAGTAAAAAACAATGCTAACTGTAATCAAAGTATAATCATTTCCCATCTTGCAAGTTTGAAAATGTTGTGGATATAGCACAAATCTGATTGATAAGGAAGTTAAAGATTCATTTGAAAAAGCTTTCAATGGATTCTGATGGTGCATTTTGGTGTTACAAACAATTCTCATGGATTAAAAAAAATACAAATTTCAATCTTGTTTGGGAATGCTACTACTAACCTTGTTTTGTAGCAGTGCTAACCAGGTTTGCAGTGTATTTAACCTGGATTATAAATGATACATAGGTAAAAATGGTGAGAAATCTAAAAGGCACAAGCACAAGGACTCAAGCAGCAAGGTGAAAGGTCATCTTGAGAGGTCAAAGGTCAAGAAGAGCAGCAAGAAACCAGGTAGTTTGTGCCTGCCATTCACTTGATGTCAGTTTACATCAGATTAACAAACTTTAAACCTGATTAATTCATGGTGTTATGATTAAAATGCATGCTGCATGCTTGTTTTTTTCATGCCATTTTGCTGTAGACATAGACGTTTGCATAACAGATGTGATAATTTTTTTGCATAGAGCTATTAATAAACAAGTTTATTTCATCTTGTAGTCTTGTATTATAATTTTAAGTTGTTTCTTGAAATACTTAAGGATGTATAGTGGAAAGCAGTACCATTTATGGGTAAACATTTCATATAGAAGTCCCAAGTATACAAATGAGGTATTACAATTGATTCCATAATGCGCTGTATGATGTTGTGCAGTAGTGCTTGAAGGAATAAATGGCAATACCTCATTTGCATGCTTGGGACTTCAATATGAAACATCTTCCTATTTATGGGTACATTATATTGATTTATTGATTATTATTACTCATGATCACCACTGTATTGAGTACAACAGTTTGCATGCTTCATCAATAATAACATTGACCTACTGATATTTTCCTAATATACATGCATATTAATAATACAAGGGGCTCTTATTTAGATGTATTATTGTTATATAAATTATTTAGGAAATTGGTATTCAACTTCCTCAATGGAACATTGAAATATCCCGACCTGTTTGGCCTATTTACACAATGCAGATAAATCATTACACTGAACTGATTTCCTTTACACCAATGTTGACTGAAACATATGCATTTCCCTTCTGAGAAGTGGAATGCCCCAAATTACCATAATAACACCCCTAAAAGAGAAATGGTCTCGACCAGTGACCCCAGGTCACACCCTGTCGACCTTAGCTCTTCCTCAATTCCGTTTTGGCCGCCAGTCAGAACGGACGTGTTACCGCAGCCTCTGTCATTATAGCAGCCAAAATTAACTGAGATTTTGATACTGGACTAGTTGTCGTCTCATACGGAATACTCCTACTACTATACAACCATTTCTATCTGGATTATATACTGGATTATATACTGGATTTATAGCGCTCTCTTTCGGACGGAATAAACGGAGACTTTTACGCCGTCGGAGAGCTCTTGTTTTGTATCCTTTTTTGCCGCCAATGCGGTCATGTGATCTGTGTAGCGGGAAATAAGGTAAACAAAGGCAGCCATTGACGCACGTGTTGCGGCTTTGGATGCCTTTGACTATGTGTGAGTTTGTTATGTTTATTTGTTAGCGGGCTTGCTTGCTAACAATTACATATGGTCTGGTGTGTGTATTATTTTATTATATGCTTGTGGTATACTTAATAAAATATGTTGAAACTGTGTTTGAAAAATTTCTTTAACCGTTGGTGACTCAGTTACCGAGTTGGTTTTTTGTGTCCTGACGTAGCGTACCGGGAGACCTCCACGGCACGCTTGTTATTTTCTGTACGGTTTTTATTGCGCACGCTATTCCATCTAGCAACTCACGCTCACCCCGATCATGGCGCATAATTGCGTACGCTGCCCCGCATCCATTCATGAGTGGGACCCCCATCCTTTGTGTGTCGATCACAGGCAATGTTCCCGCACCAACTGGTGCGCCTCTTTCTGTCTTGGACTGTCGGATGTTCAATGGGCAACCATCGAACATGGGTACGCCACTCGTGTTGCGTACA
>JAMKCH010051943.1:0-17200 GCA_023653785.1 Ophioderma brevispina | reverse complement strand
TGAGGTTGATGTTTAAGCGTATAATTTTTATATTGAATGGAAGTGTGGTGGTGAGACTACTGAGCAAATAATGGGTCCGTGTTGAAATGTGCTAGGTAGGCCTACAAGTTATGTGAAATGCGGCCATATATGAAGGTTGGAATATTTGTCACATTATTATGGACCATGTTGCCAATTAAAAATATATAGCATTATAACAAACCATAACATCTGTGTTTTTTTATCTTGTTTTCCTTGATGTCGTGTCTATATTTCCGTAGAATTGCTGTGTGATCGCGAGTAAGCCAACAAATTACGTAATGGAAATGGATGCCTGAGCAGTCAACAAATGTTACGAAAGGAAGAGAGAAGAGGCATGTGCTGTACATGAGGGAAATAATTATAATTATATACGACAACACAGTAAGAGGCAAAGAAGGAGGGGATAGCAGGACGACTATCCCAGGATCGCTAACCACCAATTTGTACTGCAGTATCCTGCATGAAGTGATGTTATCATAGCTTAGAATCACAAGCCATTTAGTCAGATCAGAATATAAGTAGGCCCCACGACAGAACACATTTAGCTTGCGTGCAAGCCACGTGAACGTTTTCTTGGTTTCGCGTTGTTTGTCAAATTTAAAAACCTAGACTATATGTCTTAACAAGCTAATTATTAAATGTAGTTTTAAAAGGTAAATTTAAAAAAGCTTTTTAAAAAAAATCTCAATTATACGGATGTAAAAATCAAGGCGACAAATGCCGTGTAATTTAAGTGTGCACAACACTAAATGTGAACGATGATTGCGTGCTATTTTGTGTCCTTTATGAGAACACAAATGAAACACTTTTGCAATATGAATATGCAAAGCCATCCCCGTAGGTGAAAGCTTACTATAGATCCCACCCTCACACACGTATTTATATCATGTGGTTGCACGAAGACGACAAAAAACTGGTACCGATGATGTCCTACAACGTAATGAAGTATGCCTGGATGCGGATACTAAATTATGTGTAGACGGCGTGCTAGACACGTGTTTCTGGACCTTTGTACAACTGGGTACGAAAGCCTTCATCATAGCTTGACCGCCGAACCCAACTTTAAGGTTTCTATTTGATTGGATGGAATTCCTTCAATTGGAAAGCTCAAATCATTTTGCGATGTGTCCGCTTACGCATGGAACGGTCTTAACAGTTCGTTCTAGGCCATGCATACTGTATAAATTAATAATTTTATGCATTTATCTGGAATAAATTCCTCTCCATGTAGACTCGTTTTTTTAGAAAATTTTCCATGGTAGTCTTTAAATAATCCGCAGCTTACAAAATGCTTCAGAGAAAAATATATTGGATAAAATGTATTGGATAAAGAACGGTACTATGTCAAAATCTATTACTACTGTAGGTTTTTTGAGAGACTCTTTTTAAAATAAATACCTTAATAATATTAAATTTGTGTTTTATCATAATGGTCCTTTCATTTCTCACCAATGTATCTGGCTCCTTGACACTTAGACATTCCCCCGGGTTTGGGACCGAATGGATTTGAGATGGTTATTAAATTCAAACATTATTTTGAAGTTCAATCTTCTTACCATAAAAAAAAACGCCATTGCTGACCAGTTTCGTCGTCACATTTTCGAAAACTTTACATGGATGATAGGTCATCTCTTCTGATATTTTATATCAGTACATGGAGAGTTTGTAATTTCGGCGATCCCAGTCTGTTTTTATTATATAAAGTCACTTGCAATCATTTAATTTTTTAATTAGGCCCAATTCTGTAAATCGTTGGATGCTTATTTAGTTCCTGTATTTCTGTTGTCCGGGAAGATGCGTTACAAACGTGATTTAAAAATAAAAATGACCCCCTACCGAAGAGTATTTTGTTTTATGGAAATACGTCTGTCGCAAGTTTAGTTTCCAAAAAGAAAGTCAAACGCGAATGGAACCATACTAGCACAGGGACGTAAACATTCTTAGAAATAAAGTCTGCACGATCATCTTCTTGTAATTACATTCAGAGCCCCCTTCCTCGTCCATTTTCCTATAAAGCAAACCAAAGAGATCTTGTAAGCTCTTTTAAGAATCATAATTCGAATTTGAATCCTTGGGAACAGGGGGTTCCTACGAGACCAGCATTATTTTTCCTGATAATAAACTATCATGTAATAAACACCAAATAATATTAAAATTAATAATTAATAGGCCCCTACGTGACATTGTATAACGCCTTTCCGATAAGGGTCAAGAAGCGATGTTGCCCTATAACAGATTATTATAGCATACAAATAAAAATCCCCTTAACATTAATTTTGAAAACAGACGTATCCTGTTAGATGCTCTCTTTCTTCAATTTGATTGTTCGATCCGCCGATCGTGCATCAGGAATCAGGATTCCGTGTTTAGTGATTTACAATGTACAAACCAATGATAAAAAATGGTCAGATGAACTTTACTAGTTTTTGCTTTCCATTCGAAGCCCCCGCCAGGGACCAACGCACACGACTGTGACAAATGCATATATCACTAACCACGGCATCACGCGTCGGTACATGAATTCCGTATACAGACCAAGTGACATTTGCGGGGCGGACTACTTGGCAAGGCATATACGTTGTGGGGGGCGACTTGGCAAGGCATATACGTGTGGGGGGGCGGAGATTGCAGCGGTGTGAGATTGCAGCGTCGGGGGGCGAGTTGTCCTGATTTACAACAAGATCGTATCTAGTCTACTATACATAATGATGTTCCTAAATGCCCAAAAGCTGATTTTTAATGAGCTTGATTGTAGAATTGTCCATATAAAATCAACGATAAATGCTTTTATGCGTTAAAACACATGCTCTACACATCAACAGCACGTTAGTTTCCATTCCCTTCTCCTCTGCCGAATTGCCGGTCTTCGAAAGTTCTAGAGAGGAGAGGGATTACGGGGAAACTTGGGCAATCTCCGGGTATTGTTCGGCAGCTTTCGGCACTAATCAGTTAAAGCAGCACTAACTGGTTCCTTCATCAGGCCAACTTACCAGTTTTGGGAAGTCGTATATTGGAGATATTTTAGTAGGAATGGTGTATGGAAAATTACACATTGACAGGTCCTAGACGGTTAGCGGCAGTGCAGACTTCAACACCCCGGCCCGCTGCCCTTGCATGCTTGCAGTGACTTGTTTTTTCAATGATGTGGAAAGTGACTCCAAGCTGGAAAAATCCTATGTACGGGCTTGGTATAACGACGACAGGAGTGGAGATTTTTTTTACATTTAAACCAAATTTGATTTAGGCCGTATTTTGTTTATTGACTACATTGTAATATATAGTTGTAGATGGACACTAAGACAGAAAGGAATTTAGAAAAACAATGGAATACAGACAGCAGAGCACACTATTCTATTTCTGTGTTTTTGTGATCATGCAAAACTTTCAGAAATGGCACATAGGGAGTACTCTGGTCGTATGTCGGTATACGAACTTTGAGTAGAGTACTGTGTGTGTGGGATCTGTGTGTGCGTTGTATCGTGTGTCAAATGTTAACCCATAGTGCAGGCTATACTAGAGTTCCGAAAAGGAGTACAGTGATTTGTAACTTGTGGGAAGGAAGGAGGCGGGGTGGGGGTAACATGTTGGTGACCTCAGGGGACCTTGGACCGGTTCAAAATGTGAACCCTTATATATTGCATACGGTATGAGTTCCATCAGGGCTATATGTATGTAAAACTTGGTGGAAAGGAGGGGACGGGTGGGGTGGTGACATGTTGGTGTCCTTTTGACACCTGGACACTACTTCACAAATCGCGAACAAAAGACGAAACTCGTGGTCGGGGATCATTGATTGTTTTTATGTCATTAAAATAGGCAGAGGGTGTCTTAAAGAGACCGGATTTCTTTAGGACGTACCACATACTAGAACGTTTTGAAGGGTTATGGTTAAACAAGAAAAAAGAAAAAACACAAAAAAAAACATAATGTTTTTTACTTGCCTGCTATCGTTAACATCCCAATGAAAAAGCTTGCTTTTGATTTTCTGTGCACAACAGAAAATGAAACTAATATCTTAAAGGTACACTGGCACATTTGAAAATAGTGCGCCTCACGATTTTCAAAACGATTATTTTTGATGGTTGTTAAAGCTTTTATATACAAAAGGCCCTCACCCGAAATGATTATTAAGACCAAAATCAGCTTCCCTTATGGGTACACGGAACGATTTTGTAATTTAGCGCCGACGGGCTGAAGCGAAATTCAGCAGACGACGAAAATGGACATTTAACACAAGACTGCACGCCGGTAGCATGTTTCCCACGCTATGCCACACGTGTGACCGGTCTATAAACCTGGTGGGTTTAATATCAGCGAGTACAGTCAAACTATTCATGTAATCTACACATTGGTTGAGTAAAGTTATGGAAAAACTTAAAGTAGCCTACAAAATACTGGATATCTGTTCCGAATATCAATGTCCCTATCGTTTTGGGGCATGTTATTTTATGTGTAAAATATATCTCTATTCTTCCCAATGGCCTAAGCTAGATTTGAGAGTAAATTCAGAAAGAAATTTCCTATTTGTGTGAAAAGGTGCACAGTGCCGCTTATAATCTTATGCATCACAAACACCAATTTATTCACTTCAGGTATGAACTAAACACATTGCTATGCATTCCAAATATGCAACAAAACTCTGCTTCACAAAAATTGGGGGGTTACTTTTACTGAGATTTCATATTCAGAAAAAAAAAAATAAAAAAAAAGTTAAAGAAAAATTTTTTTTAAAAACCGCATCCGACATTAGGTTTGTGATAGCTGGAGAGCTTTAGACAAAAGATATTTTAATATGGCCGTACGTACCATATACGAGCTTTAAGATATGTTTACATTGAGTAATGAATATATTTGCTTAGTATTAAAGGTGCTTGTTCCGATCGCTTTTGGGACCCCTGATTAACCGGAAGTAGTATCAATTTTGTATCAGGTGTAGGCGAGTTTTCTCAGTGTGTCTGAAATTCAGCTTTCTTCAAATTCCATTCCTTTTCGAGATAGATAAAAAACTACAGTTTTAGTGGTTACCCATCAATATTAGAACAGTAATGAATAGGGCATGCACTATGCATATCGGTTCTGCACAAACCGCAAGTTGTTTCCACGGGACTTGATGGTCAGTGTGTACAAGTGTCAGGATCTCATATACAAGTAGAGAACACGATATAGCCAATAAATCGAACAAGCACCATTTTAAAAATCACATTTCTCAAAAGCAGTAAGTATTACAGCAGAATTAAAGAAATCTTTGATATTTTTTCATGATGAGTTACGTCCTTCTGTTGTCAAACCCTCGATATGAGGTCCAAATAGCCGTGGGAGGAGGTTTGTGATAAAGTCTTTTAATAGGTCGATATTATTAAATCGCCCATATATAACAAGCTTTGTCTCTTCATCTATTATCCAAAAAATGGCTCTACATCAGATGTAAATTTGTCAATTGGCACACGTGCCTGTACATTAACCATTGCTATACATTATTATTAAACTTTCTATTTCAAACAATACGATTCGTAGTTTGAATTGCGTATAACATAAGAGGTCGATTCGTAATTTGTTTTACTTTATTAGATAAGTACATGCATACATCCCTTTTTTCTGTCTTACTTACTTTACATTAATATGTAACAGCAAAGAGGGTAATATAAATAGTGAATAAAAAAAATGGGCAAATTAAAAAAAACAAAAATTTGACCCGGCGGTTGTACCTTCAACTTGACGCCAGTTTGGTTTTCATGATCTGCATATTTTAGACTTTCTGCTGAACAAATGAATGGAATTTTGTGAAGAAATGAGGTAGACATGAAAGATTTTCACGGCTGATCCACTTTTTACCTCATTCCAATGGGATTTACACGTTAAGCTGGGTTTCAGTTCCATTATTTGTCTAAATTATTGGCGAACACAAGACAAATCTTTCCGGATCAGCCGTGAAAATCTGTCATATCTAACCTCATTTCTTCACCAAATACATTTTTTCAGGCATAGAAAAGTCAAAAATATGCAGAGATCATGAAAACATCACTTGCGTTACAGTTGATAAACAAGGTCAGGTTCAAATTGTGTTTTTTGCTTGCAAATTTTTACTTTGAAACTCTGATATGTTACCTAGATGGTAAACAGGAAAAAGCCCGGGCAAACTTTGTTTTGAGCCTCAAGACCAGTCTTGCAGAGTTATAGTGTGGTTGGTTTAGTCACTGAAAACAGTTCCCATGAGAGGTTTTGTGCTAAAGTAGTATTTTCTGTGCTGTTTTCAGTAAAGGACCATTCTTTCAGAAAATGATGGGGTGCAATTTTCGGGACTGTTGCCTTCTTAGAAGGGGGGGGGGGTAATTTTTTTATTTTTTTTGTGTAAAATTTAAATCAAGTTCAAATTGTTTGTTTTAATGTACATTAAACATATTCCTCTACTTAGAGACATTAGAATAAAGATATATTTGCCTAAAGGTTATGACCTGTTTAATTAAAGTGCTATAGCGCCCATAATGGTTACAGGTAATCCTGGGATAAAATTACCCATGCTGTCAGATTGTGTTGACACTGGTGATTGATGCTGTTGTATTGTCTAAAAGATCCAAAAACTGATTATTTTACAGTGTAGTATTTTTGGTTGGCTAATTACATAGCAAAATGTAGCAAGGGTCTTACATAGTCTATGGGCGGTCACCAAAACTTTCACCGGAGGTTGCAATGGTGATATCACCAAAACAGTTTAGAAAGGCCTGTTCTGTGATCAGTATGACACAGGAATAATTTGACCCCACTTCAACAACATCGGACATTTACCCACAGGGTTGCCTTGAACCATTATGGGCTCTTACCGCTTTAACTAAAGGTTGGAACTAGGAATATATACTTGTTCTAATCCTTATGAGGAAACAAATGCATTAGTGTACATTAAACACAAGTGCACTCAATTTTAGATTTTCCCTGTACTAACATTCCCCCCAGCAGAGGGGCAATCAGTCCAAAAAATTTGCACACCCATCATTTTCTGTCAGTTTAGGCCCGATTGAAACCCAAAAGAACAAAATCAATTTTAGCATGAAACATCCTACGGGAATACCACCAAATCCTCCTATTAGATGCAAAGGATGGATTCTGGCATGCACCTCCCCCCCCCCCCCACCCGGTAATACAAGATGACACCGCGAGTGATATGGACAAATGTGGAAACACATTTGGAAATATGGAAAATACAGATGGCTACACTAACTTTTGGAATCTCCACTGCCCCGGAGAAATTCCAAAGACATCGGAACAAAAATCCAATTCAAGGCCGAAAAAGAAGTTCAAGTTAATAACAGATCATTTCCTAACTAATGGCCAAGGGACAACCTCAAGAAAGTTACCAAGCTGATGACAGAAACTTGTATTGTTCAAGTGTTTGGATAGGAGTCCAACAAAGTTAAATTGAATAAATGTAAGCTCCCACAGAACTTTTTGAGAAAATTTGGCGTATAACTTTTCAAATACAAAAGAAAACCACTGGTCATTCATAGGTACAGGTTTTGGTGCAAAATGACCAATTTTTGTGGTCCACAAAAGGGAAGGAACAAAATCACTACAATTTTGATTTGCATAAGTCATGCGCCATGAGTTGGGAGCATTTGTGTTACATGCTTGAAAACTGCACAAAATTACATGTTTTCACACTTAAAGGAGAATAAAGTCTCAATTGTTTTTCAGATACCTAGAAAAAACATATTAATTGTTGACAGCTGAAAGTGTAAGGAAGAAAAATATGCAATTTTATGTTAATATAAAGGGCGCCACAAATGGCCTACTAGGGTGCGAAAATGTAAAATTTTGGTGTAAAAGTATTTTTGTAACAGTCTAATTGAGTGAACGGTAAGGAGGCAAAGATTGGACAACCTACAACTCCTTGAGATGTGTGTGGACATCATAATCCTTCAAAAAAAGGAACTTGTAACAATGAAATATGGTGCCTTTCTATAGCTTCAAGGTGTTCAAAAACGTATTTATTTTTTTGCTTTATGACAACATCAGTTCAAAAACGCTTTTTAAAGCAACCTCATACAGAAGAAAGGGGGGCATATTTGTATTCCTCATCAAATTTCCTCTTCCTGAAAATGTATAATTTTGCTGGGTGTCGGATAATTATTTAAAAGTATGCCACATAGAACTTTGAGAGCATATATAACACACATAATACGGCATCGATAGAAAAAACCCCACCTCAACAATGCAAAAGGTAGAACATTGCAACTCATCATAGCTTAAAACTGTTGTATGAGTCAAAATGAATGCCACATAAATAACAAACAAAATGGAGATGTTATTTATCTAAATGACATGACTGGGTTACCAAAGATATGGTCAAAAAATAAATGCCAAAAAGCCCCGAATATCAAAAATTCCTATACCTTAACCACATACCTAATACGATGCACCTCACACCTGACACTGGAACCATTCATTCCGATATCGTCCAAAATATAATAGCAAAATATGAAATTGTTATAATTTTCAAGCTAAATAAATTACCTAGTTTTAAATGAAACATAACCAGCTTTATAACCTTTCTCCATGATTCTAATGTGCTAAAATATTTGTGAAAATGTAACCAATCCACGTTTTCCTATACCCCAACTCATGGGCGCATGGACCAAACGTGGGTACCCCGAAACATATCTAGGGCCGTACGCAGGAGTTTTTTACGGCGGGGTGCAGGTCTTCGACAAAGTGCACTTTTTTTAATGGACCCTAACCCCTAAAAATTGGCCCTTTTTGTTTGAAGTTTAACTATCATCTACTAAAAAGTGTTATTATTGGTCATTATTCTCTCTAAATTTTGGATTATCTGCAAAAAAGTGGACCTTTTCCCCTTTTGTGGAAATGGGGGGGTGCGAACCTCACACCCCGCCCACCCCCCCTGCGTCGGGCCGAAAATCACAAAATTTTTAAAAAATTCAAATATTTGAACACTTTCGGGTTGATTACTATAAAGAGTGTCCTTTGTCACTGGTGATTAATGATTACATATCTAATTTGCCCAGAACAAATCTTACGAAAATACAAAATTGTGATTACAGGTCAATTAAAATGCGTCAATTACAAGGTTTGACGGCTTTACGAAACCAGTTCCAAATATCGTATACGAAGTAACAGTCTAAAATGTTAAACATGCTGTAATATTAATGCCATGTTCTGCACTATATAAAAAAACCCACACAAATAGCCCATCCCCAGAACACAGGCATATTTTGCCATCATGGTTTGCGAATTGGGGGTCAAAGGTCACATGGGGAATTGCGGGGCTATACATTTTGTGAAAGTTTATCACTGCAAAGGAGAACATCGATATAAACAAAAGCCTTACTGAGGTCAAGAAAAATTGCTCCTGTTGCACGACCCGCATCCATATTTTTCAAAATAAATCCTGTACATCAAGCAAAGAGTAGTGTGGAATGATAGAACGAAAACATTGATTGGTTCTCAGAGAGAAGCCCATAATAATAATACTAATAATATGCGGGCAGTTATAAAGCAGCTCTGACGCAAATGGTATCACAGCGCGTTGTACAATTATTATTACGCTTGCCGTTGGAAATCGTCACAATCATTTCGCTTCATCTACGAGGCTGCATCTAAGACACGCCGACAAGCGCAATGCATATCAGGCAATTACAATTGTAATATACCATAGCAGCTCTCCATATTTCGCTTGGGTCGACGATGCACGGCACCATTGCGATAAGTATCTTGCCTCAGGAACACAAACACGTTAACATCAGCGGGGCTCGAAACTAGATTTACCATGTTATTATGGATCATGAGTCCTGCGGCTCCTATCCGTTGCGCCCCACGGGCTCTTACCCATTGTCAACAAGGGTAAGAATACACAACTATAACGAAATAAGGGAATCCTTTTTTGGGTCTCCATAAGGAAAAATGGCTACCACCAAGGCTTCAAAATATCCCCCAAAGCCAAAAAACTTCCACACCCAACCCATACACACAAATTGAACCCATTAAAAAAGGAAAAACAGCACTGTTTTGAAGATAAATTCACATTCAAGTACGTGTGTTGCTGTAAGTGTTCCTCTTACGCGAAGACTGACTAAAACATCAAAATTTTGCCCTTTACTAGGGTGTTAGGTGTAATTCGGAGTTATTTCCTTTTAACCACATTCAGGAGGATAATGATTTAAAATTGGCATTACATTATTCTTTACCAACTAATGATTATAATAAAAATGTTAAATCTTAAACTTCATCCTTTCCTTATGAAAGATGTCTGCATTCAGCATTTAATGAGCAAAATGTGGAATTTGGTTAATTATAAAAAACTCATTTCATTTTATTGATCCAAACCTGTTGACATAAAGATTCAGATAACGGGTATCTTATTATACATTTTAATTGTCGCAGTTTTAATAAGAATCATGATGAGGAATTGAAATATTATCTTGCTATGTTGACCATGTTTTGATTAGTTATTGCTCTTCGGAAACATGTTTAACGAAGATGGTGCCAAGTATTAATATCAATAATTATACCTTAGTTCTACTCCACGGAAAGGCAGCAGAAGTGGTGGAGTTAGTTTTTTACTCCACAACTCCCTCTATTTTAAGACAAAGGGACGACCTGAACTAGTCCCTAATCAACCTAATCTGAATGACCATTCTGAATCAGTCTTTGTTGAAATTATTAACCTATAAGGCAAAAAAATGTATTATTGGAAGATTTAACGAGCACATAGAAACTGATACAGACTTATTTCATTTCGGACCTACACCAAGTCTTCTAACTATCGATTCTAATGAAAATAGAATTCTTTATCTGGTGGATCTTAATTTTAACTTTATTGGAGCTTGGTATGATAATTATGTTGATGGAATTTGAAGTTTGTCATATGCATAACATGTTCCACTTGTCGGATTTAGACATTACTCGTATTAACATCTCATCTGCAACATTACTTGATATATTTTTACTAATGTATTGACAAACAAAATTCAAACCGGTATATTTGTCACAGAATAACGATCACTACCCAATTTTTCAAAGTACTAATACTTCACAAATTAAAATAACAACACCACAACAGCGTTTCTTTGCATTCATTTAGTGATGATAACATTCGTTTATTTAACAATCGCATTGAACTTGTTGGATTGGGAGATTGTTACATTGTTAGATTACCCAAATGAAGCATATGGACATATTTCAGAACAAGTTACTGAAACTTTATAAAATCATGTTTTCCATTTAAGCCATCACCGTAACAAATCACATTCTAGGCGCACCCTCGCAAACCATGAGATCACTCGGATATAATTCTAAAATCCATCCGCGGAAACATAAACTTTATAAAAAATATATCTCCTCCCCAACAATAAATTGCTAATAAAATAAATGTCAGGCTTATCGCAAAACCTTGACCACTCTAATTAGAAATGCCAAGAAAAAAAATATTTAAACGATTATACTCGAGGAACATAAACACAACCTTAAACAAAACATGGAATATTCTCAATGGGCTTTTGGGCCGCGCACATAAAAACACACTCCCTAAGACATTCATCATAAACAATTAGAGAACAACTCGGTACGAGTTGTAATTGCAAATGGTTTCAATCACTAACTTTCAATATCGGTCCCAATCTTGCTGACAAAATTCCTGCAGTAAATCCTGGGGTTTTTGTGAAACTATATGACAACATTAAAGCGCCTTGTTAAATCCCTATTTTTCATACCCATTGATCATAATGAAATTTTTTGGATACTTGTAAATACTCAAATCACATTCAAGTCCTGGTCGATGGTTTGAAACTTGGTCTTTTGAAAAGTGTTTTAATTCTATTTATAACACCATTGTGATATTTTCAATTTATACTTATATGTATATTTACTTCAAAACGCTCAAATTGTAAGTGGTTCCAAGATTTTTAAAACAGGTGATCCGACTTTGCTTGGTAATTATCGGCCTATATCTGTACTTCCAGCATTTTCTAAATTATTCGAGCGTATTATCATAAACGCCTTTATGATTTATTTGGCATTCATCATTTAATCTATTACAGGCACTATGGCTTTAGAAAGAATTATTCATCTATATGGCTGTTCTGTTAGAAGCTTTATAGTGGAAATTGACCAGACTGACAACAAAACACATACGATGGGATTTCTGGACCTCTCGAAAGGCATTCGATACTATAAACACTTCTATTACTTCCTTGACAAATGATATCACTATGGATATTAGTGTGTAGGTATTGCCTTCGAGTGTTTAAGAGTTGTTATCAATAGAAAAACCAGTAGTTCAATAATAACTGAGTCTGATATGAATATGTGGTATATGCGGTGTCCTACAGGGGAGTCCAATTTGGGACCTCTGCCTCTTTATATCTACCTTAATGCATGGTTAGTCTTCCCAAACAAATGTTCCATTTTTTATTATGCTGACGATACTAATATTGGAATATCTGATCAAAATATGGATCAACTTATTAATGTTGGTAATAAGAGCTTAGAATATTGCTTACTTGGTTTAAATGTTAAAATATCTCTTAATATTATAAAACCAATATCATGATGTTTTCAAAAACATTGAATATCAAGAGATGAGTGAATTACCATCTCACTGTTACTCACACTCAATTTCTGGACCAGTGCCTTGATTGGTCTTATCATACTAAATATGTAACAATATAATATCTAAGTATACTGGTATTTTTAGATTAAAGCATTGCCCTACCATAATGATACACTATTTTCTCTGTATAGGACTTAGTGCTTCAGTATCTTCAGTATGTAACATTGTTTGGGCTGCTTCTAATAATTGTTTTGTAAGCCTGCAAAGTGTTCTATCAAACAGAAAGAAAAAAGGATTCGACTTGATACAAATGCTCCATGGCTTGCTCACTTCCCACCGTTATTCTCCAGGTTAAATACTCTTACCATTATGATATTCATAAACTGGATAAAGCTGTGTTATGTACCCATTTTATGAATAATAATCTTACCTTACATTTTCAAATTTTTTTTGCATAAAGCAGTGCTTTCCCAGCACGACGGCACTAGAATTGCTCACTTGTTACGTCCTAGTAACTTTAGCACTGACCTTGCAAGACATACATATGATCAAACGGACAGGGGACCGTGCTTGTGGAACAGTATTGCCGAAGACATCAGAAATTCAAAAAGTCATTATTTTACTTATTAATAAAATACAAAAACAATAAAACAAATAAACAAAATAACAAATTTAAACTTATTATTTATATCCTGTTTATTAGTTAGGCTACATAATGAATGTAAAATTATTAGTCCTCGAAGACTTCCCTCCATATCTATCTGGGATAAGATCAGTCTTTTATTTATTATTTATTTACGTAAGGTATTCATCCGTTTGTGATAAGAACCAAAGTGATTTATCTTGTGATTTTTAAAATATCACTTTTTGTGATTTGAGCTCTCACATTATGTTTTTTTTTTTGTGATCTTTTGAGGGGTCTATTGCTGTTAGTGAGTTTATTACATTTTCATGTAAAGGCTTCTTTAGTGTCATTTATTTCAAAAAGTATGGAATATAAATCAGCTCCCCCTCCCCACTTTTGGCAATTGTTACGAGAGACTAATAATTAATTTTAGGGCCCTAAAATGTGAATTTCAAAGCTCACATTTCAAAACTATCATTGACAAATGTATCTTGTAATATAACAATGTATGGGGCACTTTAAAGAGGGGCATGGGGGACATATCCACGTTGGGCGGGCTGGGCTTCCTGTGTTTTTTTGCCCTAGAGCTTGTTTAAAGGGAACATTTTTTTTCACCGGGTCATCCAAACGTGAAGAAATGTACGTGGTGCCCCGGCTCCCCAATCCGCTAGGGTTTTCAATGTCATGCAAGGTTTTTTTTTTAATTCTCCTTGAGCCAGGGTGTCTGTTGGGACAGGTATGGCCATGTTAACCCACTGCCCCCCGTGACGGTGAAGGTGCCCAAACCTTGTATAATTGCTCTAATTGAACCTGCCAACCTGTCTGTCTGTCCTACGTGTCTTGTCCGGTCTTACACATTTCTGTCCTGTTTTAATTGTTTTTGGTAATCGTCCTTGCACATAATTTGGGGTGACCACATTATCGAGCTTGCTTAGTGTCATCCTACCATACCTTGTACATTGATTTTGTTATAATTTATGATTGTGAATAAAACTGAACTGAACTGTTTTCGGTCTTGTCATTGTATATAAGATAGGGTAACCAATACCTACCTCTCCATGTTACAGACAATGCAAACAGTAAAGATACAATTATCCAAACTTTTGTGTTTTTATTTTTCTGATTTAGCAAATCACTGTCTTAATTTGGTTCCCACAGAACCATTACACTAACACTTGTGCCAAAAAAAATGTATTGGAGTAACGGCGCAGGGCCCCCCACACAAAAAAACAAAATAAGGGTAGGGCGGGGCGGATTTTTTTTTTAAACATTCACTTTCCCTGTGCTTTATTGGTTGACTGCAAGCTAATACATCACACATTCCAAAAACAACTCAGTTGGAACTCTGTATAGAGCTTTATTCACACCCGGTATCACTTACTGACTTTTTTTTCCGAGATTTCCTCCTATTTTTTTTTGTTTGTGAAAAGTCTAGGGTCGGGCGGGTTACTCCCACTCCAACTTTTTTTTGGGGGGCCTTACCACAACTCCTGAAATAACCCCTGATTGAAAACCCTACTTGCGTTTTGCCATGGTATGCGATTCACCTCTGCTTAAGGGAAAGCATTCCTGCACGCTTGTATGTGTTTCCTCTCTTGGAATAAACAAACCCACATGTCATAGTTTGAGTTCTTTTTTTGGGAATCATTCGAAGGTCATTCCGTGCTAAAACATCATATGGGAACTACACATATAACAAAAATGGATGCGTGGTATGTCACTGATACATTTTTTTTTAAATCCAAAGCGAACATCTATATTTAATAATTTTTAAGAAAAAACAAACACCAAACATACAAACCTTTTTAAATTACTCCATTTAAAGGTGCAATGATAGATTTCACATTCAGGTGGTGTCCCACAAAAATCGAAAGTACTGATTTCTTTCCCTGAATGAAAGCTTTCCATCAAAAATATCCCATCTAAAAAGGATTAAGCTGAGAAAATGTTCTTTGGTACAAAAATTTTGAAATTTTCTTAGTTTTGATAGGAAGCAAATACAAAATTCACCTATTTTTTAATATGAAATATAAGCCATCAAAATCCCTGTTTTTTTCTCCCATCTTTTAAGAAAAAGAGACATTTCCTGGTAGCCAAATACAAGGCAGAGAGATTATTGAAGTGTCCCTATCTATATGAAATTCTATTATGACACAAATCGGGCATCTCAAAAGCCGTCACTGCACCTTTAACACTAGCCGAATATACCTAACAGAGATTCGAAGAAAGTAACTAATGGATTGTTTGCAGCGTGCAGGTTCTGGTACGGTATTATTATGTTATTCAACGATTCCCTTGACTTACTGATCGAGAAGAAAGCGCAAGAGTAATCGTTATTCAATACATTTCAATGTATAACCCCCGATGTGATTTTGGCGGGTATTTTGAAACAATGGTGCTCACACGTGCGTGTATTTGTCAAAACGCCTTAAAACGTCAGTTTAGTAATCAATGACTTTTGCATTCGAGCCATGGATAATAACTTATAAAATGACCCCACTTTTGTACACTCATTTGTCCACTATGTAGAATTTGCTTTCCAAATTCAATTGTATTAAGACATTTTTTGATATCTTCAAAATATACTGATTAAGAAAATGGGTATTCTCTATTTCAATAGACAAGAATTGAAACAAATTTGGACCAGTTTATTTCTTCAAATCACATTTTTTAACAGAATTGGATCTAATGAACATTTATTTTCAATTTTTGACTTAGGTCTTAAGAGAATGAAGTTTGATGACATGGTAGTCAGAACCATAACGGGTTAATGTGAGCGGTCCTAATAAGAAGAAGATATAATCAGGTCAGATTGAAGCACAAAAAGCCACACACGTAAAATTGCCTGATTTGCAGCATACTTTGCTCAAAGAAACTAATAAAAAGGTGCTCACAGCAGCACTGTGCGGCAAGTCATTGCAAGCCGAAAAAGACCTGATTCGATACGCTCGACATGTAACAATGGACTACAGCTTTGCTTCAATCTGTTAGGGTATATTCGTCTCAGCTTTAACCATGAAATAAAACATAGGTGGAAATCGTGGTGGGGGGGGGGAGGATATCCCTAATATTTTGATGGGGATATGGTCCATACGATCTCCACCATGTGATGCCCGTGCAGGTATTTTGACCAAAATATATTTACCGTATTCGACACCTATTAGCGCCCCGGGCGCTGAAGTCACGTTTTAGGGGGACGCTTAATTATGGTACACTTGCGAGGTACTGTGCCTGCAAAACTCCCCAATAGAAAGCTTTAACTACAGCCTGCTCAACCTAACTTCTATATAAGTATGTACGTTTTTCATAGCTCAAAAGCTTTAACGTACTTTAAAATAATGGATTTTTTAATGAAAATGTTAGCAGAATAGTAGATAACAATATCGTTTGTATTGGGTTCCCAAGTGAGCACACTCGTGTTAGTATACAAGTAGTTGCGCCACGCCCAAGGGAGTTTAAACCCGAAAGCCGCAGCAGAAAAAGAGCAGACAAAATCGTGGGGGATCCGTCCAGTCTAGCAATAGATAGAGCGCAAATTGAGTGTTGTAGGGAAATGACCGGCTAAACCTGATTACGATCTGCTAATTGTCAGCGAGAACATTGATTTATACCTAGACTAAAAAAATGATCAAAGAGAATCGACAAATAAACAACCAAAATGAAACAAAAACAGGGAACTATTTTTAGTACAACAGCTCAACCTGTACAAAATGGTGGGACCACTTAGATAGGCAATGGGGGAAATCCCCAACGCCGATAAACACATTGTTTCCGTTAAGGATATGTCTTGCATCTCCGTTTATGGAAAGGGCCTTGACGATTTTGGTTGATGTGGCTATCAACTTATATGTAGCCTATATCCGCGCCCAGGCTTTTTTTTTTGTATTCAAATTGTAACAAACTGTAAGTGGGTAATTATAGCTCCAAGCAATCGTCAATTATAGGCTTTATCTGGGTAAGGGTAAGAGAACCAAAATGGTTTAAACTTCATCAGA
>JAMKCH010051942.1:0-10292 GCA_023653785.1 Ophioderma brevispina | reverse complement strand
GCGAGCTTTGTATTTGCAAAGACCATAATTGTGGGTTGCTAAGTAGAGTACAAACGTATAGCGACCCAAATTATGTTTACCTTTGTTAGCATATCTCTTTATCGTTAGTGGTTCATTATCATGGAACGATTATACATAGCCAATCATTTTTGAGATGTCGAATGGATTCGTGGTTGAATTTGCCATGTTATTTCAGTGGTTATTTGGAGATAGGGATATCACTACTCTCATCTCATAATATAGTCTCTAGTTATCCGAAAGGTTTTTTATCCTAAGGCGTCGTTAGTCCGAAATAGAATGAAGGAAATTGATCCGAAGGGCGTAGTCCGAAAATCGGGACGACAAAGACCCTTCGGAACAATAATTTCATTTCTTTTTCGGACAAACGACCCTTCGGATTAAAACATTCTCGGAACATAACTCCTTCGGAACAAAAACCCTTTAAAATGCGTTTTCGGAACAACCGCCCCTACTCGGATAAAAATCTTCGGAGAAAAGACACATACTTATTTTCGGATCAATACCCCTTCGGACAAAATGCTCCTTCGGACAAATTTCCCTTCGGAGAAACAACCCTTCGGAGAAGAAAAACGACCCTTGGATTAAACACCTTCGAAATATATTACCTTCGGACCAAATGCTCCTTCGGACCAAAAACCTTTGGATCAAAACCCTTCGGAATATAGGTCTGCAACCCGTTGCTCCACCATTCAATGGACTTTTTAAATTTTTATCACTTTGTTTGTATTATGTGCAATATTTTATGTTTTAACTCATTGTGTATGCCAGTGGAAAACGTGGAAGAAAAAATAAATAAAATTAAAATAAATAAATAAATAAAATTTCAACTGAAAGTACGCTTGCCCAACTCGTATATAACAGGTTTTTTTTATCTTTACATTGATACTTTTTGGCGCGTCCTCAAAAAAGTATTCCAAAAATATGCGAAGTAGAGGCTCTAAATGAGTTATAAAAGCACCATCTTCGTTAAAAATATAAAGCAGTGAAAGAATATGTATAATTTAATATGCCATTTCTATTTCTCAATTCTCACATATTTTTATGTCTCCTGTGTTCGCTTACTTGCTGATTCGCTATGCCATATTCAATTTAAGTTTCTTCCTTAGGGGTTTTAGTATAATGAAGATTAATCATTGAATATTTGAAAAATGCGATTTATCAACCATCTATACCAATGCAGTGGTGAATTCGTATGAGGCTTGAAGGGCGATTTAGAGCATGACGCATTCTTGCCACTGTATAGTTCGGTCACATATTCCTGCATGGAATTCAAGTATAATGCCGCCTTCCGTATTCCCTTATCTAGATCTGCTCTACTACTTAAATGCGACGAAGAATTCACTGGAAACTTGGCATCGGTTGGTGATGAAGCATGATGAGTTCTAGCGCTATAATTGTTCATTATCGATTAGTTGCTATCATATTAATAAGCTAATTTGCATAAACATAAAAATTAGACAATTCGTAGCTGATCCATTTTTAAGCCAGCATTAAGGAATCACTTGCAATTTGGTAGGATGGTATTGATACAGCATGATAAGAATTATGGCCTGATTCTGGATAAAATACGAGACTTACTCAAATGACCAAGTGAGGATATTCTACGGGATAATTCATTAAAAAGAATTTTCTGCATGTGTTGAGTGTATGACACAAAAAAACGTTTGGGTTGTTGGGCGGCGGGACGGAAAAATCATAAATCGACTGACCAAAACTAATTAATTCAAAGTCGATACGTTCAATTTATTAGGTGGTAAAGGTTGATGATGGGAACTGGTGGGTTGTTTGTAAAGTTTTATGTCGATTATATACATATTTTATTCCAAATAGCTCATTAATAATTGATTGCAAATTCGCTTTGATCTTACTCTAATTGCTCCTCTAAGCAAATTGATACCCTTCAAACTTGATGGAATAAAGGAAATCCAGTGGAGGTTGACAAGGGTAAGTGCCCATGTAATCCATAATATCCCAATTTTTCTTCCCGAGACACAGTTCTAAATGAAAGCATGCATGGGGTGTTCCTCAAACTGATAGTTATAATTCTGTTATTTACCTTTCCAATGACAAATGTTGTTGGTTTTTTCAAAGTGAGCTGCGTGACGTGATCCCTTGATTGTACCGTGACATGGGTAGGCCCTATGGCATTTGATGTTCCACGTTACATTTTGGCATACATTTTGATATTTCTTAGGTAATTTCATGGAATAATCAATTTATTTGCTGTCTAATAACCATCTAAACCAAGTTTCTTGTTGGGTTACCTCTCTTGATTTGTATTGAAGCAATATTGAAACTTGTTTGAAAACGACAGCAGATGGTGCCGAATTAAAGGACAAGATGTAAGTCATCCAGATAGGCCCCCCTGCCTTGTGATAGTATTTTAAGGTATTTTACGAATCTATACCAGCATAGCAGACAGGAATATCCATAGCGAAGGATTAGTTCAACCACCACTCTCCTATTTTGTCTGGAGTTAGAATATGAGGTACCCATCGGCCACAAAGCTTTTCATGTATATGGGCCTTCATTTATATGTTTTTGCTTGCTCGCTTGATATTGCCAAAAACTGCAGGCTTAATGTACTCTCCACCTTCCAACTAGTTTTTGGCGGGCTGATATGTCAGGAGGCAACTGCCGCTCTACAAAAGTTCTGTATGAGGTCCATCAAGAACATTGAATTTTCTAAATATAGTTAGAGGAGTCCATTTTTTCTTCCATGTTGTTAATAAGTTTTAGGGTACCCAAATTGTTACCTTGATCCAACCAATGTACAACATACATTTCGATTTGTTTTAAATGCGCCAAATCGAAATAAAACTAATTGGTATAAGTTGTCAAAAGACAATGGAAGTTACAGTTTTTGTCACATATTTGCACTCAATTATAGTTTGACCCATTTTATTATTGGGATTACTTGTTATCACTTGGTTATGATCGTAGGTACATTTATAATTGTTTTCATTGACACAATAATTTATACTTGAAGGCTAATATTAGAAATTTGTGTCAAGTATTTTTGAAGATATCCACGGTTTTTGGCTGCCAATATTGATGACGTCATGTACAACTTAAAAAGTATCAGGCAATACAGTTATTGTGTCTAACAACATAATTTAAGTAGTACATGTTATTTTTTATCGCAGGTATTTGCTGTTATTGGCATATTTAAAATTATTAGATGTGGCTTCCATTGAATTGGCGTCTGATCAAGTTACAAGTGCCAGTGTTACAAGTGCCATGCACTTGTTAATTGGGTCCTATAGTATATACTAGTAACTCATAGTTTGATAAATAGGTTGAATAGAAATTATCATTTATGTCGACGGACACCTGGATTCTCAAAATGCTAAAGGATGCCAGGTGGCAACCCGGCAGGGAATATCTTATTCTACAACTTAATCTATCATTTTCAGCAAAAAAAATGTGTCATACTCAACTTTATCAATGTTTACGGTCAGACCAGAACTTGGACCTTCTCCCCGACTACTTCGGAAGTGTCATTCATCAGTGCCAGCGAGTATACCGAAAGAAACTCACGGCGGCGCCTCCTAAAGTGTGTAGACGAAGGGTACTTTGAAAAGCTGAAGGGATGAAGTCCCGGTCATCATAGCTTTACACTATGCAGGTATGTTCAGTAAATCTTAGCCCTCATTCGTAATAGCAGGTGGCAGCCTGAGAAGCCAAGATGGAGAAATTATTTTACTTTCCGGATAATGGTTTAGAGAGATACACAAAAGGGGGGTTGAATGAAACTTCCAAAGAGAAGCATTATCAATGAGGAAACATAGAAATTTGGTTGTACTTTAACTCATTATCAAGAATGTAAACTTTATGAAACCTGAATTTTGACTATTTTTAAAGATCATGAATTATTATTTATACAGAAAATCTTATTTAAATCAATGGAAATCATTATTTATTTAGAGTGATACAAGCGATTTAAGGTCTTTATTATGCATGTTAGAGCAAAGGTGTTGTATCATCGGAAGTATTTGGGCATTTAAGGGCAAGACAGTCGGAAGATCATATATATATATAGAAATGGAAGAGAGGGACCCTGGATCGAACACGACTGACTCCATATGTGATGTGGTATGGGACGGGAGACTTTTCAATAGAACGCCACAAATTGCTCTATGTGGTCTAAATACTCCTAATGGCGAGGAGTTTCAATAGACGACCACAAATTGCTCTTTGTGGTCGAAATAATTCCTAATCAGAGGTTGGCAGGGCACGAGCTGCCAAAGCGGTTTCTCTAAGATTACATGGTTTTATGTATGGTTTGCCTTACTTACTTAAGGGGTTTGACGTGTTAAGCGATCTACTCGATAAAATTTTCCAATTCACATATTGGCATTTACACGGTGCTGATAAGAAGCTGAAATACAAAATGGGGGGGTCCCCGACTTAGTTTTTGAGCTATAACCAAAACAAAAAAAAGTATGTTGTCACTTTTAAACCACGCAAGTCAACGGGAAAAGTCCAAAATTTGACGTTTAGACACCTACAAAATAAAACTACTTCGGATTAAAATTTTTAATTTCTAAATATGTTGAGGTCCCGATGGTCGTTCTTCAAAATTTGGAAAAAAAAAATGAGGGTCACCGACTTACTTTTTCCAATTTACACGCCGAAAACCACCGAAATTGGACACTTTTTTAAATGGGGCGTCTTGTTGGGCGGCAAGAAAAAACCGCGCCACATTCGGGCAGCAGCATACGCAGGAAGGCCGGCGTAGAGATGCGCGATTTGAATTAACGCAACAAGCGCACAGGTATTCGCGGGTATCTTCGCATGATACCTTCGCAGCTCAAAACTAAAATTCTTACACATATGTCCATGAATGGGTCAAACAGAATGGATGAAGGTTGTAAAGCAGGCTTGCGGTACACAAATCACACGTCAACCCTTAACTTGGAAAATACCGATAGTGCAAGCTTTATACCAATGACGCAGTTCGTTATCGTACAGATTGCTAATGTGCATTGGTTTTAACGGAAAACCGCATTGATTAGGTTCAGATTCAGATTTTCTCCAAAAGTTTAGAATGATGGCAAAACCGATATTGGCCCAAGGTTGAGATCGAGAAGCTATGTTTATCGCCAGCTTTAAAGACAGAATTCCTTTGGGGACATTTTTAACTCTAGATTTTGCCAGTACAGTAGATATGAAAATATAAGTGATGACATCGACATCTCTTGGATAATTTGCTCCAGTAAATTTGAACTAATGTCATCAATACCACAGCTGTACTGGGTTCAGGCGAACGAAGCTTAAGAAAAGCGAATGAAATGGGGAGTTAGTTATAATAAGGAAGAGATCATCTGCAAGGATTATTTCATATTTGATGAAAAAAATAAATTCATCAATTGTATAACGGGATCTTTTATTTCAGAGGCATCTCCCTAATAATGAAATGAGTTGATAATTCTAGCTTTATTCCTACAAAGGCGATGATTAGCGTTTGCTGGGGTCTTTTTTTTTGTTTGTTCATTTTTGTGAGAAGAAACAGAAGAAACATTTTTTGGAGACGCGTGCTTTAAGGAATTTGAAATTTGATGATTTAGTTATTTTATTGGACGTGAGTATTAAGTTGGACAGTTATCATCAAATAATTATATGTGATCGGATTGTTTCATATACAGCATTGCATTTATATCATTGGTAATCGGAACATTGATGTCGACCATGGAGAAGGGAAAGTGGAAGGAAGAGATCAGATGTTAGTGTCCATTGTGGTTAGGAAAGGGAAGGCAATATATTTAAGGTATATTATAGATTATTGATTTTATTGTTAGAATCGGACACCCAATGTTTAAGTGAGTTGACCACAGTGTTTAGCTCGAAACTTGATCAATCAATCAATATAAAGAATACGAAGTATCTAACGGTGGCACTCTTTTCATTTACTTGTGTTGGTTTATGATGTAGTTGTGAAGAAAGTGAATAAATGGTATAAATACATTTAGGTGAGGTTTTTAAATATTCATCTCTGGGAGTGAATTCAATACATGGAATGTGTTAATAAAACCCGTTCTGCCGCCCGTGCCGTGCGTTGGTACAGGTGTTGTAATTGGATCAAATTGCTCTCTTTTTCGCACATTTCCAATTATACCCAATGGGTGAAAAAATAACAACAATATGGAACATTGGCCGAATTAGTCATCACAAAATGAAACAAAACTGTTATTTGGCAAAACTGACACGATAATTTAATGTTATACTAATTATAGAATATCCATCTAACATACAAGATTTATTCGATGTGAAAACCATTTCTCAGAAGTGTATGTAAGTGAGGTTTAAGAAATGGAGAAACAAAGGGCAAAATTGGTATCAAAAGAAGCAAGATAACTACGTTATTAAGATTCTAATTTCACGCAAGGAGAGTTTTGTGGTTTCGTCAAATATCCTAAAACAACTTTGAATTGGTTATTTGACACGTCAAATATATCCGTCAAATCCAATTGACGCTGACGATTCCCTTTCATTTGTAGGTTGATTCTGGTTGCTGTAGTTGTAGTTTGTCAGCAATCACCGCATATTAATATTAATGAGATGTTTAAATTGAATTATTTTGTTTTTAAAATTTTGAGAAAGAGACAGCTTTAAACACTTACAACCTGTAAACACTTAAAATGACACCATGACTGATTTTAATGATTAGTTCAAGCGTCGTGGTTTTGAGTTTATCATTTTGCATTTCACTTGAACATAAGGTGCTAGAGCCGATGAAAGCTAGTTCTGTATAAGTCACATTATCTGCATAAACTTATTAAGAATATTAATGTGTTTTGCCATATTTTGATTGATCCCACTACAACTTTAAATGGTCCGTGAGGAAATGGATTCTCATATGAATAAATAAACCATGCAAAATACTTTCAAAAATTGTATATTATAGTTTGTACCACTTCCGACATTGGTTTTGGAGTTAGAGGGTATTAAGTACTAAAATGGCCAAAAAAGGTCAAGCTTCAATTTGTACAGAAGGTAATTATGGTAAGGTGCCGGATATGATACTGGCAAAAATTAGTGCCTGAGGAAAGAGGACTCTTAAAAGGTATATTTGGTCATACATAAATGTTACTTCCAAGATGGAATGAAAGTCAAAGAAGTTAATGCTAGGCGCGTTCACCAGACCTGAGCCTCCGGGGGGCAAACGACTCAAGAGTGTCCCCAATCTTTTTTCAGACGGTTCGAAATTCTGACAGGGGGGGGGTTATGGGGGGAGGGGGAGCCCTTTCGAACTGAGCACCCACACAACACACGATTATTTCATTCCCCCCTCTTTCATGAGCAATTATTCCTTCCAATTTTATGCGCGATTTTAAATGAGCAGGCAAAGTGGTATGATAGAGTGGAAAGCGCGCCTTGCACTTTTACTTCTCGGTCGAAATCTTCTTCCTTCTTCTCCCCTTCTTATCGTCCCCCTCTTCGCTTCTCCCCATTTTAGTTGTCAGGGGGGGGCAGTCTGCCCCCCTTCATTGCCCCCGTGGGTACGCCACTTTAATGCCGTTTTTGATTCCCCGTTTGGATTATGTTGCCCCTTGTGGCCTATTGTCACCAGTAACATGATAACTATGCTTCTGATTTTGAACAGTACAACTGGAAATGACCCTTTTTACGATTTAGCCATTTACCAGTAACTCCAAAACCAATGAGTCATTGAAAGCTTAGAGTAGTGGGGGCATTAGATGATGTTGGCCCAGGTCCGGTGCTCCCACTCTATAAAGGACGGCCGGCCGGATAAGGATGGAGGACGCCCCTCCTCTGTAATTTCAATGACAAGCAGTATGAACTTGAAAACATTCGCGTTTAAAGGGAAAGTGTCCAAAGATTTAAACTTTGCCAGTTTTAAAAAAATCCAACTTTACATAATTCCCTAAAAGACGTTTTATGTTTTTAAAATATAATACAGGCCTTCAATTGGTAACTGAAATTTCAAAAATGACCCTTTCCCCCCAAGAACTCCACGATGCCGCTGGCAAGGAGGTGTGTTATATATTAAGCAATATATATATGAGGTTGGCATTCTGGTTCTTGGGTGGGAAAGTGAAGACCTCATTTTTTGGATTTTTGTTTTCGGGGGGCGCTGCTGAACACTAAATGGAATTGCCATAATAAATAAACAACAGAGTGGCAAACATTTATGACCTACATACTCATGCCACATCACTATGACGTAAGGTATGCTAATCTACCAAGGGCTCAGTTCCGTAGCCTTTAATGGGCAAATGTTTAACGGACAAGCTGACTTGCAGATCCTGGGGATCTAATTAAATCAAATTAAAATACAAGGTGATGTATTGGTTCACTACAATGGGGAATGAAAGTTATTGAACTGTTGCATGGGAATTGTGATTGTATTAGCTCATAGCGATAGCTAGCTTGCTCATGATATAAATAGCGCCGGTCCAGGGCCATTGATGTTGTATTCCAGAGTCTGCTTTGTGTGAAAGACAGTTATCTAATCCAAATTCTCAGAGCATAAGATAATGGTATTGGGGTATTGTTATAAGGGGCTGCCTCGTGTAGCCCCTGTCTATAAAGGACAAAAGGCATGTATAGATGTCACTTACAAGCTCTATAAAAAAGGGCAGCTATGCAAACATCTCTTCTGTTTCTTCATTTAAGTAATAAATGGTAATTGGAATGGATGCATATGCTCTAAAGCTTTGCTTTTCCAGAGGGAGACAGGCCCCTGGACTTTTCTCAGACTTTTGTCATTTTTCTTGATACAAATGTTATTTTGGGGATAAAAAACACATTGCGTTCATGTTAAAGTAGTTGTAAAACACCAAACTCAAACTTGATGGTGAACTTATAAACTATGTATGATTATCGAGGGCTTCCCTTCTATCTTATCCGGCGATTTTGTCCTTGGATGTTGGCTTGAAATTGCATGAGATATATTTTCCATCGGCAGATAAGATAATAAATGGACTATACTAAGTTCATATTGACCTGGTCTGTTCATAGTCCATGGTGTTCAATCTGTCATGAAACTTGAGATAGCGATTGCCTCGTTTCTCCATCGTATCTTGGTATCTATATATTACTTAATCTTGCATCTTAATAGCTTTCAATTCTAAAGCCTGTATGTATCTTACCATTTCCTGATATGTCCAGTGTATATGTTAACGCAAGAATTCCGAGATCAAGAACTAGAGTCCGATGTGAGGGAGCCAAGGCCTATAGGTATAACGTATAATCACGGTCTCGCTTTATTCCTGTAGTCCATGAAATCTCCAAGCGGGAAAAGCTGCCCTGGAATACTCTGATATGGGTATCATACAGCGCACAAATATCACACACCTGGTAAAGAAGAAATCTTGGGCTTTTATATACCCTGGCAGTTGCAGCCAGGGTTAGGTCACTTTCACCACTAGGGGCCCACAAATCCCTGCTCTGCGGTATGTCCTCCGTAGACAGTCTGTGGATTGTGTTAGTTTCAAAGGAGTCCTATTTTTATACCAACGCCGTCACAAATTAGATGTTTTATAAAAGGTTTATTCTTTTTTAAAACATCAGATGAAACATATTTAATTTTTGTCACCGTTGTCACATCAGAGAGGGAGGGCGTGAGGAGGGAGAGGGAGGGTGCATAAATTATACCTCTTATGATCATCTAGGGAAAAATTCTCTCAAATTTGTCTAAAATAATATGTAAATTCAGACCTAAATTCCGATATTAAAAGGAAACTCTTTTTCACCATCTGTTGTTACAATTTCATTAAATTTAGTTTCTTGGAATATTGATAATAAAACCTTGTTTTGATAATTTTTGCTATTTTCTGTCAGGCACCGGTTAATCGACACTTTTTATGACCTTTGTTTTTAAAATTGCTTTGCAACCAAATCTATATGATATCCGAATATTAAAATACTGCAGTACTGGTTCACATTCAATCCGTTCCGTTCTGAAATGTAAATTAATCGGGAATGACTGTATGTTCATCATGTTCTGGAATATTATTGGACTTGGCTGACATTGCCAATTCCACGCAAATGCAACATAATACTGATTGTTTTTAATTGAAGAAAACCAACAAGGACGACACGCGGAATTGACGGGGGGGGTAATTGATAAATTAGTAATTAGCTAAATTAGACAACATGGGGAACAATGTACAAATTATGAATGTACGCGGAGTCAATTTTTACGCAGGGATTTATTTTAAGGGGGTGCGGAAATCGAGAAGTGAGACATTTTGTAAAGTTGACCCCTAACTACCCTCTAAAATGTTTTTTTTTACCTTTTGACG
>JAMKCH010051941.1:0-51863 GCA_023653785.1 Ophioderma brevispina | reverse complement strand
TAGAGGGGGATTTAGTCTAGTGTACGGAATAGAACTTCACGAAGGCATTTATGGCACGTTTCACAGTAAAAGGACCATGAGTTCCCTTCATGAATAGTGTTGTATTAGAAAGCAGAAGTATAATTTGAGTTAGTTGATTTAGAAGGACATGTTATAAAGAGATAATAAATAGTTTTTAAATTTTTGAAAAGCGTTGATAAATGGCGTTTTTAGTAAAAAATCTGTTGCTAACGTTACTATTTTTTGGACGGATAGTGTTATTCCTATGAGAGGTCCAAAAAAAGTAACATTAGCAGTAAACTTCAGACAGGGATTCCGTTTCATCAAAGAGAAAAATAGTTTGCAAAACATTATTTATGTAAAGTAAATTACCTGTAGTTTGATACCAAATATCTCAATCTGCATTTTATTCAATCTTGTAAGACAATATCCATGATTTAAATATTGCTAATGTGACGCATTTTGGACGGACATTTTTGGGAAGTGTGTCCGTCCAAAATGCGTCACATTAGCAATATTTAAATCATGGATATTGTCTTACCAGATTGAATAAAATGCAGATTGAGATTCATATTTGGTACCAAACTACAGGCTAATACTTTACATAAATAATGTTTTCCATACTATTTTTCTCTTTGATGAAAAGGAATCCCTGTCTGAAGTTTACTGCTAATGTTACTTTTTTGGACCTCTCATAGGAATAACACTGTCCGTCCAAAAAAATCATTACGTTAGCAACACATTTTTTGCTAAAAACGCTATTTATCAACGCTTTTCAAAAAATTAAAAACTATCTCTTTATAACATGTCCTTATAAATCAACTAACTCAAATTTTGCTTTCTAATACAACACTATTCATGAAGGGAACTCATGGTGTCTTTACTGTGAAACAATGCCTTATATCGATACCTACATGCTACAGGGAGACCTGGAGAGAGTCTATGCATGTATTAAGAAAGCTACCGCCTTGCAAGTACTCATTTCCTGATGGATTTTTGTTTTTTTTATTAATATTTTTTCATTTTTTTGAAAATAAAAAATAAATCGAGGCGGCCTCAAAAAAGGAAGCGGGCGGGGACGAGAAACATGTTTTTTCTTTTACTTCGCCCTAAGTCTGGACTTTAAAAAATTGGAATGGTTCAAAACGACTTGAACTAAGTTGAAACTGAACTGGAATTTTCATGTTTTACTCATTGAAACTGAAAGAAGAAAAATGCTTTTTGAATGTTGTCCACCCGGCATGTTGATATGTTAATCCATTCTCCAGATATACTTCAGTGTGTGTTGTTCCACAATCATTGTCACAATTTGTTCGAATTATCTAACCGTAAATGCCACTGCATACTACTATCCATAACTAGACCGGAAGTTAAATTATTACCCACTACGCTTTGTGAGTGACCAACGCATCGCCTACGTTGGGACCAGCATGAAAGTTTCTGCGACCAATGGGGCGATTGCAACCCCAGCAATAGTTAACATAGGGAATACCTTTGTTTATTGTTGACCTTTTTTTTTTACAAATATTACTTAATAGATTAAACCACATAAACTTGCACCAATTTATATTTTAACAAAAATTCCAATGTTACCCAAAGCCCATAATGAATGCCAAATGTCAACAAAAAAAATGTTTGAATTCGTTTTGGTTTCCAAAGCTTCAATGCTTTCATCAATAAAACTCTGATTTTCCAAGAATTGACAACACAAAGAATGGACCTTGGATGGATAATTTTAACAATCACCTTGCTCAGTTATGCACAACTACTAATCCCCACTTCAGAATATGAGTTAGGATTATCATTGTGCCCATGGAGGAGCCCAAAATATTGTACGTTTCTTATTTGTAGAATGTACAATGGAAGTTAATAGCTCTGATTGTAACTCTGGATGTAATCCGGAGTAACAGTTACTGGAACTAACTTAACTTGGGCCCAGGGGAACTCGGGTGGGATTTAAACTTATCGGTGTAAATCACCCAATTGGGTGTAAGGTCGCCTGATTGAGTGCTCATCCCCAACTGCACGAATAAATTATGCCTGCGATTTCCTGACTTTTATCAATTGGATCAATCATATTAGATTTTTTGTTGTGATCATGAAGTACAGGTCATTACAGGATTGCACAGCACCGCTCGCACACCATACTGCCGGCTACTCCATCAAGGGGGGGGGGTAGCTGGAACTTTTCAAAACAAGGGGTTCTCAAAGCCCCTGAACCCTGTTTAAATTTTGAAAAACTGGGGGCTTTTTTTTTATCCAAAAACCAGGGTTTTTTGAAAAGCCAGTGATTTTTATCCTCCGAAATCCACTGGGAATGGAGATCTTTTTATGGATGTAGACGCTACGCGCGTATACTGTTACCGTTTTGAATCAAAAGTGTTAATGACTTCATGACAACCTTTGAATTTTTCCCACCCTTTCGTGGGCCGCCAACATAGCTGGCAGGACCACTTTGCAATTCCGTTATGCATGTGTATGTGTGTATCATGTGTCTGTATGTGTGTTGTGTCACTAAAATGTTAATTTTTTTTATGGAGTAGCCACAGCTTATTTCTTTGAATATAGTGAGCGCGCAAGCGGAACCGCAAAATTCTAGTTTAAAATTTGTCATCAACATTATTATATCATGATTCCAGGTATCCATGCTTTCTTTACCCCTTTCCATCATGACTTGCTGTGCAGCAGGTGGTGGTAATAACTAAAGTCATGAAGACACAAAGATAGCTCCCAGGCTGCGACTCAAAATAAGAATCCCATTCCCAGCAGTAGAGAGGTAGCTCGGTGTTTCCGCTCTGACCAGGTTTCGGAAACACCGTGAATTCAACGACCTATTCAACAACCTTTACACTGTACTCAAGGTTGTTGAATTCCATCAAACGCTCAACCTACCTGGTAGGTAGGAAACAACCCGGGTTTAGCTTTATAAACAAGCCAAGCGATTGAAAACTAATCCTGGCGAAAGCTCCCACTTCCTCCCAAATAGATCTTTCCTTCTTTTTACGCATTTAAGGCAAGGAACGCTTGGCAAGGAACCACACCCGAGAAAGTTCCCGCGGAAAATCCATCCCTCGTAACTTTCATTTTTTCAGTTATCATAAAACTCCTCGTTTTATAGACTATGCCATGAAAGTCATGTTATGTTTCCCTTAACATTTTTGCAAATCATAATGATGCAACTAAGTTTCATTGTTTCATTATAACTTAGGTTCATAATATTTTTTTTTTTTTGCGACATGTCTTTGGTTTAAAATCTATTGAAATCACATCACCAGGTGGTGATTCATAGAAGAATCTTGATATTTCTTTAAAATACAAATAATGAAATTTTAGGGATTTCAGCATCTCAAACGCGGGCAGAGAATCGAACGTGGCGGTTACGGGAACACATAAACAATCGACTTTCAGACCCCTAAGTACTGATGCTCTAGTTGCAGTGCAGCGGTATTGTATATTTGTACTGCGTACTTTGTACGATCACATTCTACTTAAGCTATTATGAGTGAAACCAACAAGATTGTCCCACATATTACGTTAACGTATTCACTAAACAGAAATGAGTTCTCATTTCGAGTTCGTACAACTAAAAAAGAAAAAGTCGGGTCTATCACATTTCTGAGATTTCCCCGAACTACTGAATATTTGTAATTTTTGTGTGATTTCATAAAAATTGCGCACTGCGCGAAAAAAAACGCAGCTTTGCGCGAACCCTGACTCCCATCGAATGTTGAGTCGTCTATCACACAACTCACAAAACCCTAATGAATGGTGTTTTCAAGATGTTTTTTTTTTCTGTTTAACCATAACACAGCTTTGTAGGTCCATTTGATGCCATGGCTTTGCATAAGTATAATGGTGTGTGCACTCTTGCACGCCAATACATAAACAACATGATTGACCTCCCATTCAATATCATCCCAATATTGATTTGGTTTAGAAAATGCTCCTGACATCTTCCTTTGTTCTCAATGTCAATAATAACAGGAACTTCTGAAACTGTGTGCACAATTCTCAATTTCATGATATGAAGCATTCAAAAAATGTCTAAGATTTGGATTGTGTGGGATCCATGTCATGTGAGCCAGGCAAGTTGGACTCATATTTCTTGTATTTAGAAACGAGCTTAAACACATTTGATTTTCAATACAACCTTCCTCTGTGTTAGTGGGTATATCCCCCTAACCCAGATATCGCTTGTACTGCTGCCGAGTCACGAAGTTTTCCCTTTCCCTTTCACATTGTCGCACTTTCTTTCCATATTTTGTCTTTTTTCCTGCAGGTGTGACTCTGTTGATCTTAGTGGTGGTTGTGTCGTAGGCCAGGCTTTAAGTCCGTTGTCTGTGCTGTCTGTTGACGACCAAGCCAAATTGAGGGCGGTATTTGAAAGCGCACAGCCATTCACCGACTTAGCCAATGCTCACTATTCCATCTTGGGCCTTAGCTGTTTAGTGCTACTATCCCCAAAGCTCAGGTAAGTGTATTACAAATTATATACCTCATTATAGATCCCTGTCATCTGGATGGTTAAAAGTGGAGTCAGAAATTCACTAGCTTCAAGAATGGAACCAAATATGAAGGAACTATGCCCTGGGAAGACGGGCCATAGTTCTGAACTTGCCCCGGGACACCTCGTCCCAGGGTAAAGGACTGTCGTACGAACTATTCGTCCATATTATGAGTGTACATATTGAAGCTGGTGGAGAGAGATGAATATAAGCAGACCGTATTTTGTGGGGAGTCTGTGCTTTAGTAAATCGATACAACCAAGAGCAAGGGAATGGCATCAGTAATCAGCTTTGGAGCTTGTAGAAGATCTTAAAGGATCAGAGATGCAGCTCTAGGGCTATACCCAATGCAGGTAAAAATCCACGTGAAGTATTCGAGGATTTAATTTGACACTGCTTACGGCCCCATTCTGACAGGCCGGGTAAAAGTTCTGAATTCGGAGCTTGCAAGGAACATTGTACGCATCTTGCCGACAAACAAATGCAAAGAAGTCGATTAACGGCGATCCTTTTTGACTCCACATCACTCTCACACAAGAAGTTTGGTTGCTATTCGTTACAATGTTTTTTGGACCCTAAGTTTTACACAAAAGTGTTAAACCATGGATGACGCCATTCCATGACATGGCCTAACACATGATATAGCTAGTCCTGTTTTACAATCCCTGGCTTAGAATGTTTCTTTTAAACCCAATCAGAATGACAAAACTCTATATATTCGTATAAACCAAATATTGACTGCTTTTTATTCGGCTCAATGGTTGAAACTATAGGCCCTCCGTGAGCACCTTGGGCCTATGTTTCACATGCCTCATACCTCAATATTTGTTATACTAACATACCCCACTTGTATAGTTTAGAATCTTGACCATAATGCGCCGTCATGAGTGTACTGTAACTCTAGAATAGGCAGAGTTATAGCGTGCAGGTTGGCTTTCACTCACTTAACATTCAGCTTCTTCGTTGTCAATACTGTTTTATCGCTTTCCATTTTTTAGGTTTCTATAGCCCTACACCGCTTTTTGACCCCATGCAAATGGTCTCTTTTATTTTCAAGAGCATTTTAAGCATGCCAACACAATTTTGAAACTGATATAAGTATGGACAGGCAAGACCTATTACTTCCGCACAAAATCAGAAAAATCCATCGCGGGAATTCTGCCATATAGGCCTACAAAGGGCCATAATTTTATATGTTTAATAGCCCCCTCTATATCCTCTTCCCCATAGAAAAACGTGATAAACTAGATTCTTTCAAATCGTATTTGCCGTGAATGAAGTTTCATCAAATTTACACAGGATGATAGTTAGTGGCATAAATACTCCAACTTAGTCTATCAAAAGTGTGTCGCCATTGATATTTTTTGTTTCTGTTGTTTTCATAAAATAGACTTTCAAACATCCTGGTCCTAACACTTCCGCCATTTTTTGCAAGCAATTTATACTACCACACATTACAACAGGCCCTATGATGTAACCTACACGACCATTACCACAAGTACCCACAACTGCATTACGCACATCAAATAACTCGGTACAAACAGAATATCATAGTGACTGATGGCTGATGTGTTGAACATCCACTGACCACAATTTCCCACACAATTGGCCATTGTGGTATCCGGTGGATCGTTATGTTGAGGTTAACCATCAGTGCAAGTTAGAGAATTTATATCCTTGGCATATTTCCTAAATTGGATTGACTTTGATCCCGAACCTACTGTTTCTAAACTAAATACAAATCCTTTTTTATCATATCCAAACACCATTAGTTGTCTCAAATATGATCCCGTTTCAGATTGGGTACAATGTCTGGCGGCTTTCTGAATTCGGCAAAGTCCTTGTCTGTGCATTGTTGCTCCAACAGTGGGCAGACCAAAATAGGTTCCATTGCCTGTGTCGGTCCACAATCACAGGTTTCCTGATCTGCTTCCCTCAGGTACCTCCAACTTCTGCAAGGAAACTTTTGATCGGCCGATTCTGGTTCGCAATCTTTAGACATCGCCATTCAGACCATGATGAGTCCGCTCCAGGTCTGGAAGATGCTCACAGGTTCATACCAAGTCACGGGTTTGATGGCAAATCTTTCTTTCCACAAGAAATACTCGTCAATCACCTTTTGACTGAACGATCAAGCAAAGCTCAATGCAGATTATGATAAGAAAGTCCTAGAGTGTCCCGCTTGCTTAGAAGAAGGAAGGAAAGAGGGAAATCACGTAACCAGTTTTCATGTTCCTATGAAAGCCAGTCAATTGGTGTTACGTTCCAAAATATAAACTTAAACTAGTGCATGCATGCGCACATTTCATCCAAAGTTTATAAGGTGCGCACTATTGTAATTTTTGTTCCTTTTAACTGATTGTCTTTTTGCATGGCATTTTTTTCCTTCACAAGGAGGCATGTAGCACTTGCAAGCCAAGGTAGACACCAGTATTTTCCAGAGTGTGTACCATGCAACCTCCAGCAAAGCAGTGGAAACTGCCAGGTAATTTTGATCCAGGATGAGAGACTTTAAGGAGATGTCCAGAAATTTGCCAAAAAAAACAATCCGGAATTGTAAATTTTTTTTGTTTACTTTTTAAACTATTTGTTTCATTTATGGACTTGGGTGATGTTATTTCATCATATTTGATAATAACCCCAATTTTTGGTAGGGATCTACTCTTTTAACTCCTGTAGCCTTTTGTTGGGACGATTCCATCATAAACGTTTAGTGTTGCGCGCATGGGGCAGCAAGGGCCGGATCGATTCTCAAGAAATCATGCTATGGCCCACTTACATCCCGAAGTGTAGGTTCGTACAATCATGTGAATATGGGACTCATTTAGACCCTGTTCCAGCTCTCTCCACCACCTTCATTCAGTGGGTCCACGTCTGACACACTAATTCACAGATCCTATCAGGCCGAAAACATGTGAAGGGAGGCATAGCCCCCCTCTCTAAAAAACACAGAATAGTATACCATGGGCGTCATGATGGCGAAATCCCGCTCAAGCACCTAATTTGAAAGGGCTCCCAATTTCCCTGCTAAAACTTAGAGCAAGTTCATGCATGCAACTCATGCCCAGCGCGCCATGGTGATTCTGCCAGGCGGTTTTCTTGCAATGAGTTTTGGACAAGGGAAAGATTAAAACCATAAAGGCTGTGTTGCCCTGAAGAGGCTAGCACAACCACTACCCTGGAAAACCACCAAGGGGTAGTTGGTTTTATACATAGTCTAGTAGGCTTCCTGTATTCAGTGTACATACCCAACAACCAGGGAGTGTAACCACCAATTTAATTTGGTTATGCGAATCACTATCCAAACCTGCAAACACAATGTTCAAAATAATTGAGATAAATTCAATATACAATAGAAAAATGCAAGTTAGTTTTCAAGGTTGACAAAAATTCTGTCACTATTGCCGTGTCGCATCTCAAACACACATACGGAGGATTTGCATATTCTTTTCAGGTTGCAGTGACAATGCTCACAGAGCCGGACTCAAGCCATCAATGACCGTACTGATTCCTACTATTTTCTATGCAGGTCCGCACTCCACTCAGTTGCAGTGGTCAAGTAGTATTTACAACAATTATAACCATCAAATGGAATAGATGTGGTGCTTCTCTGTAAGGTAATTAAGGACGGAGAAGCTACATCTGACATGATTTAAATGTCATTTGATAAATGATTAACTCACATGCTTATGTCACTACTGTGCTTTTTATTTTCATTCTATTGCATGCCTCATGCATCTGCCGATCATCTAATACCCCCATTAAACGATTTGCTGTGGCTGGGGTGAAATAATATGATCATTTTGCATGCTGTAGCAGTCTCGGACTTCTGTAGCCCTCAATGACCCTCTTACCCAGGATAGTGGGTCCTGATGTCCACCGATTTGAACAACGTATTTGCTTTTTGCCCTTCTCATGTGGCGGGAATAATCATGCACCTGCTGGTGGACATTTCCACACACCATGTTCTATTGTTACACAAAATTTCTTTAACTTGAACAAAAATGAAGCCGTTTAAGAAGGGCAAAATGCCACTTCCTGTGGTTTTAAAATCCGCGACTATTCCATGGTGCGGCAACCCGCTTTTCCATTTGTAAGTCCGTGGTAGCCCTCATGGATGGACTTGAATGAGCGAACATAGTAAGTGATTAGGTTTCAGTTTTCAGTTGTAAATGCAGTGGGAGAATAGCAATTGATAGGCCTTGGTATAAAATGTTAAATTGGAAGTCCTAGGCCTAGCCCGACTAGGTCTATGCCCCTTGTGTCCAGGCTAAGATAAGGTCAGGTTAACCCAAGTGCGACAAAATCCTACAAACACACCGCACTGAGTGAAAAAATACACAAGTCCTGGATTTAGCGATGGCGTCATCACTGAGACACACAACCCCCGGCCTCAACTCTCTGGCCGGCCAGCATGGTATTCCCTGGCCAAGGGCTGGGTTCTAGACGACCAAAAATTCCCACTTTTCTCTTTCTCCCTTCTCCTGCTAATTCCTTCTCTCCTCCTCCCGGACAAGCTAGAACACGATACTAACATTGGGTCATGATCTTAAAGGGTCCCAGAAATGCAATAGAATTGATGTGGTTTGTGTCAAGTCTACAAGGAGGGGCGAGAAAGCATTCATTATTTTGAGTGGTGGACATCATTAGTGACATGATTTCAGAGAGTTAGAAATTCCATCGACTGGTTGAATCTATTCATGGCACTGACGAAAATCATAGTTCACTAAGGATGTAACTTGTAGTGTATTCTTTTTTGTGGCCCCTGTTTATTGAATGGAATTCCAAAGATTAGACTAGGTTTATCATCTCATTTCTGGGACCTTAATGAAAGAAGTTTTGACTGGTGTAATTGTCATGATTGTAACAACTCAATCTAAATGTTTATTATGTGTATTATTGTAAGGTGTTATGTCTTTGTAGTTGTAGATACTTGATTACAATGCAGCCATTGTCATCTTTCTGTTTTTAATTTCTAAATGCTGCTGCATGTATCAAAGCATTTAGATGCCCGCTCTTAAAGATGAATGGAGTGTTAGCGTACGTACCGATAGTGTTATGCAAGAAAGAGTACCGGTAGCTTCCCACACTGCACGCTTCCATTGGCAGTTTTGCACAGTGTCAATGTGAATGTTAGAGATAACTCACTCTTTTAAAATGAAAGTTTTGTGATCAGTACTGTCCAATTTAGCTGTTTTTCATCAATACGATTCACATCAGTACCTGGACAAAACCTCCATTGGAAGCAAGCATTTGTGGGAAGCTCCTGATATCTTGTGTAGGGTGAGGCCTTGTCAATTTTAGTAGCCCCAGTGGGTATCATAGGGAGATTGGGGACCCTTGAAATGGTTACCATAATTTCAGCTTCTAAATGACTGCCTTGTAATGATAATAATAAAATTAGGAGTTCAACTAGGGTGGATTTAAGAAATCTTTTTGCGTCATAATTGATGATTCAAAATCAACATGTTCTATGTCAATGTTGTTTTTGTTTCTTAAATTTTTCATCAAGGATTAAGCTAGAAAGTATTTTACAGTAAAGCATCAAATTTTCTCATATCATACTTTGTTTTTTGGCTTTGTCCAGGTCAAGCTAGCCTCTCCTCCAGTAGCAAATCTTTAACCCGACAGCACAAATGTGATAAATTTTTGATCTGATAGAAGATATCCGTAGCACAGCAGAATGACTGTAAACGAAAATATTTACGGTTTGTCATGTCTTGGTGTTTACTTTGGTTTTCATCAACTTTAAAAATTGAGTCATTTTATTTTTTTATGCCCTAAAGGTGCTAGTTCTGATTTTGGCCCTATGTGTTCTCTACTTGATATGAGATCCCCGGCACTTGCACTTACGCCCCATTAAGTACCGCGTGGGAAACACAATTTTGGTTTTGATGGTCGAAGCAATAATTAAGAAATAAGAAGGGTTCCAGTGTCCATTTCATGGGCCGAATAAGGGTCCGCTGTCCATAAAGAGAACTAAATAATGGGCGAGACTCAGCCGAGCCATTATTTGAAGTTTTTCTGCCGAGGATACATTGTGCCCATACATGACACTGCAAACCCTTTATTTTCTATTCTATACCTACAACAGCTTCCATTTAATAAGAAATTGCCATTGCACCGCATTATTGCAGAATAAGGGGCAGTAAACTGACCATCTCAAAGCTGCCTTTTTCAAAATGGGCCAGCAGAGGTATAGAATGCATATTGCCAAAGGCCCTATTCTCACTGCTGTGCAATATAAGGGTTGACATAAATGCGGTGGTTTTTTGTTTATATCTTGGGATGGAATTGGATTTGAGAGCTCAAATTCCAGGACGACAGTGAGAAAAATACAAGCATTTCATCTGATATCAAATCGATACTACTTCCGTGGGGGGAGGTCCCCCAAAGAGATCGAACACGCACCTTTAACTGTCTTGTCAATTAATTTTTGGAGGAAAAAAGATGACAGGAGAAATTTCTGTTTTAAACCAATGCTATTTTTTTCTGTAGTTTTGAGGCAGTTTAGGGAATACAGCTACTTTCATTGTGGCGCCTACAATAGCTGCAAAATAGACAAGAACTCCACTCGTAACAGAGGTCTGTACCTGTGTGGGGGTAGAGGGTGTCTTGTGCACACGTCTGTGTGTGTTGGGTGCAGGTGTGTTGTGGTGCATGTGTGTGTGTGGTAGCTGTGACCTAACCGGTAATGACGTTCCCGGTAACGCGTTTGATTCGAGCGAGGTACCCGGGTACCCGAACTTCCTGAGTGCAAATTTCGGCACCAAGTTATAGAAGAAGACAAAAAATCGCCCTGACAATACATACCTTCAAATATTTCCATGTTTTTTGAAGTTTAAAAGCGATGAAAACACACTTGTTCTAGTAATCCTAAGAAGAACTTTTATTTACTATTTACTTTAAGTTAAACTAAACTTTTATTTTGCATCCTAAACGCCATTCACAACGTAAAAACCGATCGTGGAACACGAGCCGGTCACTGAACAAATCGGCTTAGATTGACGTAAACACACCCGTATACAGCGATATCACTTAACGACCGACCTAAAACACCACTGGTGAATGGAATTTTCCATCAGGGAGAGGTATGTTGTATTGCGTTTTGTTGCGTTAATACAAGCGTCTACAACTTGCCACAAGCGATAATATCAAGCGTTTGCATCAAATCTTGGTATACATTAGTGGATAATATTTTTTCTGCAATGTAATATTGTTCGTGGAGACTCGAGTATAAAAGAAATGTAAATTTTAAACTATAATTTTTTTAAAAAAAGTGACTTTCGGGAAACCCGCTCGATATTCTGTCCCGGGTAAGACGTAAACGGGCAGGTACACGGGTACCCGGGAATTGTCCCAGCCTATGTGTGGGATAGTTGCATGCTATGGGTGTTGTTAATGGATGTGTTCATGAATTGGTAAAATGTTGTAATGATCACATTAATTTTTTTTCAATCACATAAAATAGAGCAAACACAATGATGATAAATCTAATGGGTGCTGTATCAATTAAAAATAACTGAGATATTGAGGAAAAATATTAGCAAGTGAAAGGAAATAATTCATTTTTGGGTGGTAATTGAAAATAATTCAGTTTGGACATAAATATCACTGAATATAGTTGCCTGTGATGTTATCACAGTAATATTTAAATTATTGTGATGGCTAGTTTCCCCCACTACCAAGGGGTTGCGCGAAGTTGTGTTTTCTGCATCCGGTACGCCCTATATTTTATTCTGACGCACAAAATATAAAATTAGACAACTAGTGCGTCCCTGACGGATGCAAACAAAAATTGATGTTTACACAACACAAACAGCTTTTGTACAATTGTGTTCGTATTTGTGAAAATTAATCGGAAAGAAATGTAAGAATGTACCGCTAGCCAGCAATTTCGTCTCAATACCACATGCATAATTCCCACGAATCATTTGGTAAATGGGAATGAGTACTTGTAGAATGCAACCAGAAAGTACTAGCATACAAATCCCTTATGAGACCATATTCATGCACCAAATTGTGCAATGTCCCATACGCCGAATAACATTGTTAAGTGAGCTGATGACTGGGGCCTTGCAGATCGCATGTGGTAATCCCGGTTCTATGGCTTCTCGAATCCCGAGCATTTCTCTCCCGGTATATGAGAGTACACATGTGACATCAAAAGCTAACTAAATGATAAGTCATCGATTTGCTGATCCTTGAAATCAAAAAATCATCAAAATTCATATTTTTTTATTGGCTAGAGTGCTAACAGTCACCCTGCAAGTGGTTGGCTTGAAATCCGTGTATAATACGAGGCATTACTTTTATCTGATTTTGTAATTTCATAACGTGCGTATCAAAATTCCTACTTTCGATCAAAAAAGCCTTCTGTGTGAATATCCTAGATTTATAAGCGTAATTTTTTGTCACCATACCTGTACAGTTTGACCTCAAACACAACTATTATTGATCTTTATTTATCTGTACTGGTGTAAACACATCGGGGCTGTTTTATGTGGTAGATTTTGAGTCGTTATTGCTGTATGTCTATTCGCGGGAAACGGTATGACAATTTTCTTTCTTCCTTCAATACTTCATTTTTTTTCTAATTTGGTGTTTTTTTGTTCTACATGAAAGTAGTTTATCTTGATTTATAAGCTAAGAATGCTTTCCACATTTTTTATTCTCCTCGTCATATATCGCTGCTCATCCCTTTAACACTGCATTGTGGGAATTATGAAAATGGCAAATTTG
The DNA here is from genome assembly GCA_023653785.1 of Ophioderma brevispina. Taxonomy (NCBI): domain Eukaryota; kingdom Metazoa; phylum Echinodermata; class Ophiuroidea; order Amphilepidida; family Ophiodermatidae; genus Ophioderma; species Ophioderma brevispina. The sequence goes on along the minus strand of JAMKCH010051941.1, from coordinate 38,616 downwards.
TTGACAAGATTTAATGGCGGAGTTATAGGGTGAAATCCTAGGAAACATGGCGAATTAGGCGACATTGACATTGATAATGCCATTGACACTGGCGAAAAGGCAGTGTAAAGGGCAGGGACCTAGTATGAAGTAGTATATCAGAAGATATGGGAGGTAGAATCTGTAGACAAGTCGGTCATGTTCTGCAAGGTGTATGTTGAAGCAAATGTGGTGGATTAAGTTACAACCAAAACCTCATTTGCAACCGGTGCAAAAGCTCTAAGGTTATGCCGTAATCCGAGTATGTTAAAGTGGATGGGACCGCACCACTTTCAACAAGCGAACTAGGTCACTTGTCCTTCCAACCGAAACCTGTTACAAGCTACCCAACGTCATCACGCTTCCACAATTCTAAAGCCTACTGCCCATTGCTACCAAAACAAGTACGGTATGAAATATTAATTCTTTCCACGAACTGTGTCAGACTGGAACAAGATCCCAAAACACATTGTCAACATCCAATCAACTCAACTCTTCAAAGAAGCAATAAAGACTACTTAAACAACAAGAATTAGACTAATACACCACATGCGCATCTGACCGCGTGAATCCTTATTGATTGTTGGCCCGTACAAAGACGAGACTCTGACCCCAAAATTCCGTAAACGACGCCACCCCAAATTTTGGAATTTGAGGTGCTAAGGGGTCCACTGGACCCCTTTTTTTAAAAAAAAACCTGGAACACCCTGCAACACTACCCATTTAAGCAGTGTCTTTAAAATAGGTGGCCTTCTACTTAGTTTAAACCGTTCAGTATTCACTATCAGATCAGACAACATGCAATAAGGTACTTTATGCAGGGCTTGAAATAAGATTTTCAGATCAGGATCATTTTTGGTTTTTTTAACATTTATAGCCCTGGTCTATACAAATGTACAACAGTTTTGTTTCAGAACCGGGGCATTTTGCCTTTTAGTCAGAGTAAATTGCCTCTTGCCCCTGCTTTTTCAAGCCGTGACTTTATATGTACACTTGTGTCCACCTACCCACAATCAATCAGGCAGGTTAGAGGTCAGTTCATGAGGTGGCACTATTTTCACAATGGCGGATTGTCACTTTGTCAGGTCAGGATTCCTATGAGGGACTTGGTTCCCTGGTAGAATGAAGGAATCTACCTTCAAGGGTGTCAGCTCTGGAGAGCCAACGTCGGGCCATCCATCACTGCTGCCTTGCATGGTGGGCAGGGTTGCCCAACAGGCTAAGGCCCACCGCCGAAAACTTGTGGATTGACTTCAGGAAGGGCATCCGGTTCAATTATCTTTTGCTCCAATAAATCCCCTCACACAGCAGTATTGCTGAGTGTGAGGTGTACCGGCCACCCCCCGTTAGCGGGGACAAACCGGATTTCAAAACTTTGGTTTAAACTAAACTAAAAAAAAACGACAGAAATTTGGCATTTCCAGTTCCGCCGTTAATTAACAATCAGGTACAATCAGGGATTCCTTATTCTAATACAAAATGCTTCTTTTACGACAAAATGCATTTTGAGCATTATCATTGGCAGGTATAGTTATTAGACATTACCAACACACGTGGAACAATCTTTGAAAATTGGGGTGCCTCTTTCAAAAATTGAAGCTTATGCTTTATGACAAGTGTCTTGTTGTTTTTATTCTTGAACAGGACCAAGCTGTGATGTTTGCTAATTACATTTTGAGTAGGAATGTCGACACAGAACATTAAGAATGCATACTTGTGTTGCTGGCAACCAAAGCTCTCAGAAAACAGGTAAGAAGAATACATTGATCATTACGCATTATAGCGGAGAGTCTGCCTGTAGTTCGGGGGGTGCTTGCCTGTGGTGCAAATTTTGCAGGTTCAAATCCCGGTGGGGACACTTAGCGGAATTATAACCAGGTAATCCGATTCTGGCTTTATTCTTTATACAAGCTATTGATTAAAAAACAGATACTGCTCTTTTCCATGGTTCACTTGGAATTGGGAAAATTAAATTGTAAAGCATCTCATCCTTCAGAGGGACGTTAAGCTGGTTGGTCCCCGTGTATCAGAGAGTCCACAGAGTCACAACTTGTACATGTACATCGCAAGCCATTCAAATAAGAGTAGGGTTGAAAACCCTGACTGTTCATAATCAACCCAGCCGCCTCAAAGTGGGCCATGTTAGGAGCGTCCGTATCATGGGTGCACGCGGCCCCGGATCAGCTTCTCAGCTGAATAAATCCTGACACCACCAAAAGCCAGTTCCTGACTTGTGGATACATCAGAAGTAACAGATTCCAGTCCCAATTGTGAGTATGATATCAAATTTGAAGTAGCATAATATATGTAGGAATTACAGTGATGCACTGGTGGTTGAATAAATCCGGGGTTTTGCCTATGAAAACTTTGTTGAATAAGTTTGCATTGGATCAAAGGAAACAACCAGGATTGGCTGATGGTTTAAAACCATTTCATTGGGAGTTCTCAGGGGGGGGGGGTGTTGCTGAGTGTTGGGGTGTGACACGAAAAGAAACACTGCATCTTTTAGAAATTTCACTGCAATTGAGCAAAAACAACTTATTTTTTCAGTATTATTTAATTACTGAAGTCAGATTTTCAACCAATTATCTGCATCAATAAAAATGAAGTTATTAATTTTCAGTCTGTTGCTTTAAATAATTTCTGATTTAAGAAATTACTGAACTCCTTCGGCATAATTACATAGTGCTGCAATACCACAAGGGATCTCCACAAAATCTTTTGGAATATTTAACTGCTTATCTGGACCACCCATCATTTTATTTACGTTTTTAGATGATATGATTGACTGATACAACCTGTGGAAAATTGATCTAAGATTTATGGTGCGAGATTTGTCATTTTCGTGGAGGTGCAAATTTTGGAGTTTATCTTTCAGTGTATGCAGTGGGTACACAAACAAAACAACTGTTCAATGTCATGGATAGAAAATTAAACAGCAACTCCCAGGTTAGTGTGCTTACTCGGATGTTTCGCGGATTCCCAGAATATGCTGTCCACTCGAGACTACAATTTTTCATGCCCTGGGTCTGGGGACATACTGCAGAGCAAACTCATTAAATGAGACCATTTTCAAACGAACCTGACTTAATTGCTTTGTCTCTTTTTTGATCAGTGGCAGTTGTATTTAATTGGCCTAAAGAGCATCTTTGAACCTCTGTGATCTTTTTCTTTCCACAGTTCCCATTCCATTGGATTTTCACTAGCAGGTTCTATGGCCAAGCACAGCTACCCAACCTCTCAAGGTAACAACCAGTTAAGAAAAGCCGTTTTCCTATTTAATATAACTCAGACTGGTAGAATTGACCTGGTCAAGTTACAAAATACGACCTCTCGTACCATTAAGATGGAACCTTATAATACTTGTTTCAGTGTATTCTGTGTTGAGTCAAATTGTCCATAGCTTGAATTAGATCTGGACAAATTTGGGGAGTGGGCGTGGTCTATTGGTTAAAAGAGAGCTGCCTTTGGACCCATGGTACCGCGGTTCAAAATCTCAGTGGGGCTTACTTGCTGGGTTTATTCTGGGTACCATCCTTCCTTTCTTTCCTGGTTGTTATCCTAAACAAAAAGAGTAATGTACGAAATATGGAATACAACACTTATAAAAAGATCTTGTGCGGGGTACTCGATCATAAAGATAGACAGAGAATGAGAAGGGCGTCAAATCAACTTCACCGAAGCAGGAGAGTCAACGCACACTAAGTCAGAAGACGCTAGGGACAGCTTATCATTTCTGAGCCAAAAAGGGAACGGGGTAGAGGGTCGGATGGAAATTCAGAGAAGAGGTATGCTCGGGGAGGAAGACGGAGTAGACCGTAAAAGAGTGGGATCAGGAGAGAGTATGCAAAGGAGTGTTGGGTGACGGGAGGCATTGACGAGAAAAAAATGGGGGCCAAGGAGGGGGAATATTCAGGTGTCGCAAGGAATTAGACTAGGGGAGGAGTGTAAGGAGGCAAACAAATGGTGGTAGGTGTTAATTCGGCGTCTTGAGGAATACCTAAGCAAAAGTTGTAAGCGAGAGTGTGCCAGAAAGTCAGAGCCGGGGGGTACGAGGGGTGCGGAAGAAGACGGGAAAGGATAGGAGTCAACAGCAACATTGTGGGACGAATTACGAAATAGAGACAAAACGTAATACGCAAAGAAAAAAATTAAGAGGGAAAGGTAACGAGAAGAGAGTGGGAGAGATGAGTGTAAGCGGTGATAGAAGAAATGGAGGAGAAGGGAGAGAGGGAAAGAAGGAAAGGGGAGGAGGAGGGTTGGTATGGGCAAATAACCATGAAGCTCTCACTGTCTAATACCATTGTGTCTGTTTTCGTTATCAGTTGGAATGTTTTAAAAGAAAAATAGGCCAACAGGGCACTGATTAAGCTGCTGCCGTTTGTAAAGTTGTTTTGTCCTATCTAAATCTGGTTTAATAAAGTAACTAAAATATTTGTTAAGCGCGTGATACTTTTGGTTTATCCTTTAAGAGGCACTATTTAAATGCTTGTGTGTTATTATTAGTTGCCAGCAGACATTTTATGAAAAATTAAAGTGGATGGTGTGATTTAAGTATAAGGTTTTTCAATCTTGACAAATGGCCTCCACCCCAAAACCCTATCTGTACAGTTTCATGCCAATATTTCAATTCTCTTTTTGATGTGAGTAGCTAAGAAACCAACCCACGATTTTAATAAGCTCCATAAAGTCCTTTGTAAATTAAGTATAATGGGGCACATTGTTGCTCATAACTATACCAAACATCCTTTAGCCCTGTAGATTTCAAGGGTAAATGAGAAAAATAGTAGTCTTTCTCACGTCCCCAAATTTTGACCACTTCGGAAAAATCTGGGGTCTGGGGACAAGGCTATGAGCGTCGGCCCCATGGCCCTTTAATAATTTGAAAGAAAGGATTTTTACTTCCCTTAATTTGCAATGAGAGGATAAACATTAATTGGTTTGGGGCCACGACTAGAAAAAAAAGAAAGTTTTTCCTCAGCTTCGAGCTTGCTTGGAGTAAAATTCACATTTCCTGGCATTATTTTGTTAAGGTTTCAAGAGATTTATAACATTTTAAAAATGATCAAGGAAAAAAAATTGGCCTGAGGAGCAGCAAAAAAAAAAGTGCTTAAAAATGCAATAAAAAAGATTTATGCATAGCGCCTACTTTTTTTACTAAAAAATGTATGACCGCTTAAGGTTTTGAGCTAAATAACCAGACAAAACTTTTTTTTTGCTTCGGATTCTCTTGTTTGAGTTAGAATGGCAAGCGCGCAGTGAAAGAGCTAAGGAGGAATTCCCCTTAAGTCTATTCACACTAACACCTTATACCTCGGAATTACTCTATTTCCTCACAAGGCACGTCCCGTGCCTTAAACTTCTGCCTCCTTGATACAAGGTACGTAAGTGCAGTCCTTGACTACTCATTCCTCTGGCTATCATCGACTCGAGCTTTCCGATAGCGGGGTTCGCCTGGATTTAAGAAACCCCAGGAGACCCGCTGCCACCAATTTGTCAAGACCGCCCAAGCCGATGGTAGATTGACGCCATCCATCATCTATTTCCTTCAAACTGGATATAAACAGTCGACTTATTCCTCACCCCACCAACCGAGACCCGGGACTCGAACCCGTGACCCCTCGGTCTCAAGTTGAGGGTGCAGTGAATAGAGCTAAAAAGAAATTCCGCCCGTTTGGTTCCTATTGACACTAACGAGACTTATACCCGTGACTTTATGTCAGATCACATAGTTGTAGATTTTACTTTAAACTCCTCAAAGTTAAGCAAAAATGGATTGCTTGTTTCTAGGTTCGTGTATCTAATCTGCTGTCTGGTGATCTAGGCAAGCTCCTCTGTGAAAGCCACCATCAATAACTAGTAGGGACGTAGAGATGCCCATCTAGCAATACATCCATGAACGGCTACCAGTGACACTAAGTCAACAAGAAAAGCATTTATATGGTAGACATTTAAAATGTAAAATAAAGATAATTCCCTACTGCGCCAAATTTCTTTGCTGTCTCACATTTAATTAATAATAAAATGACGATGAACAATTAACCAGGGATCCGCCGTAATTTAAGTGCATATTCCAAAATAGAATGTTGGCTAAGTCTCATCGTAAAATCATTCACGATGTCGATCTTCTTTCAGATCCCCTCTATCAGCCTCATCTTCCTCCAGTCCAAGCCATCCCCAGGGTTTCTACAACGTAATCTGGACGCCACACCCCAACCAGACAAGCTCCTCATTGGTCTGAGTGACGGTGAGGTCGTTATCAAGGTGACCACGGAGGTTGCCGTGGGATGTGGAAGTGTCTATTGTGGATAAGGATCAGTCTATTACAGCCAAGACTGTCAAGTGAGTGATGATTTTGTTGGAATTAAATGGTGATCTTCAATTTCTTGTTTTTTGTCATGTCCATGTTCTGTAATTGTTGTAATTGTTTTTGTAATGTTTGTTTGGTAGGACGTGAATCCCAAGTTTTTTCACTCCAAGCAGATGACCAATCCAATTTACGTTCAATCACAGAGTGTAGACCTCAATTCATTGGCCAAAGTCTTTATTATACTCTGCAAGCTCCTTCAACATTAACATAACTGTAAAATATAAAAAATGGGTGTGCTCGCAGGCAGAGCGCCCATCTCACTGTCTTTGCCATTTTGGGCCAGACTCCAACATTGATTGTTGGGTGGGGGGGTGCCCCATGCCCACTCCTTCCGTACAGCGAGACGTTTTACATTCCCAGCATATGCTGGTACCCAGTATATTCCTCGGTTGGAGAGAGGCAAGGGAGTAAAGTGAATTGCACAAGTGCACAACCACATTGGGAGCAACAGTGGGGTTCAAACACACAACCTTAGGCTTATGAGGCGGAATGCAGACCCACTGTACAAGGTTCTTCACAATTAATCCTGGGTTTGTAAGAGACTAATAATTTTCCATGTCGCATTTCTTGTTTGAGTCATTAAAGTTTGTGATGGAAAACAAACAGTATGTTGCACAAAAGCAAACACAGGCCATGGCCAGCATTATTAGGACCATCACGATGCCCCATCATAAGGCTTATGAAAAAAATATTTCACCCCAAAAGGAGCTTGACAAAAAATAAGTGATAGATCACACATGAATCGATCTTTAGCTCGGTGGTGATTGTAAAAGGTTGATTACATTGCAGATAATATGACAGAATATACCAATAAGAGGAACAGACTTGAATTGCCCACAAGGAAACGCTGAGACAGTATGAAAACGGACTATTTGTATATTTAAAGGGATATAATGGATGAAAAATAAATTTGACATAATTAAAAGGACCCTACTGAAATCACTTCCACGAGTTTTTTTGAAAACAGTTTGGATGTTCAGACATTCTGTAAAAACCAGTAAGAAAAAACAGGAAGAGTTCCGGGGGGATGGAGGTGGCAGTTGTTGGCATTTCTGGCAACAAGGATGCTGGAACATTACTGCCCGCTTTACCAAACTTGAAAAAGCATATTGATTCAGATCACAGAACATTGCTATTGTATATTGTGCTAATCCATCTTTCACTTGCCAGATCAATATCTTAATACAAGCCAAAGTGCAATGCCTGAATCCTGGTCTGAATGCTTTGAATGTGTCGCAAAACATGCTATACAGATTCCAGTTGATAGGGGAATTAGCCTCTAATTTTTGTCAGGTGGAGGTATGAATTGAGGGGATTAGTATATAACACTTAGTCTGTGTATTTGTGGTATCGATGTGGCGCTAGATGCCATGATAGCCAAACCCCTCGCGGTGGTTGGGCATTCACAGTCCCAATCAATCGTCAAAGCATAAACCCTATAATTTCAAAAGAAGGCGCAACTAAATCCCCCCGGAATAGTTTCAGTGAAGCAGGTGAAAGCTGATTTTATGGAATAGTGAAGATAAAAGGTCTGCATCGTAAACAGCCACAGGATATGAAGCCTTCTAAAATTTATGTAGGTTGTGTAGGGCAATGTTTAAAACCAATTCTGGGGTAACCACCACTATGCATCCACATAGGATAAAATACAAAGTAGTGACTGGACGAACAAAGTAACTTTATTTGTGGTGGCCAGTGTCTTCAATCGATCTCTTTGTATTGCCGAGGAAGAAATCCAAGATTTTCTGGGTTCTGGGTGATTTCTGTCCCCTATTTTGAGTAAAGGGCGAAGTCCAAACTCCGCCCATCCCTCTACCATCAATTGGAATCTACTATAGATACACTGTAAATTCTGTCAGGGATCGATGAACACCTTGCGTTCTGTCCCCCCCTCCCCCCCGAACTCTTCCTGTTTTTAAGAATGAAACATCCAAATTGTTTCAAACTCGTAGAAGTTATGCCTAAGGGGTCCTTTTCATTATGCATTTTCTTTTCAGCATTTAATGTTCCTTTAATGATAAAACTGAAGATTGTTTATTGAAAGAATATACTGCATCCAAATCATGATAGCAAGGTGCAATAAATTGAATGCCTACGAACTTTAAACAGCACTCAGCAGTTAAAAGCTAAGCAAATCTTGTTCATTATTATTGGAACTCTGAGAGGATTGGTTCCCTTCCCCCCAATTCATGTTGTGTACATCACGATACACTTACCAATCTCCCTGCATATTATTTTCAACTTGATGGAGAGGAGGGGAATGGGGAAAGAAAGTACAGTGACAAATGTGATCAAGCCTACCATCCTTGCCAATCATTTAAAGAGCATTTCATGATTCCAACACCTTCTGTTGATTCATGGGTTCACTAGAGATCCTTGAGAAAAGTTTATCCACAAAGTTGATTTTTTGAGTTGATCCCGATTTTGCGGGTTTGTGTTATGAGCAAATGCTTGTTTCCCACGAGGTTGTGGATCACGAAATGCCCCTTTAACAACTGTTCAAGGACTTGTGAACAACATTGTAGGTTAAATTTGATAGAGGATTAAAATAAAAAAAAAGTATTCCAATTAAACATATGCCAAATGTTTTGATGTTATTTTTGCCCATTTAGGGTGGATTCATCAACGTAAGGTGGGACAAGGTCTGGGAGGCGGATCATCACCAGAATGTAGTGCTCAAATTTAACCTAAGAGACAAGACTGGACAGCCTATCACTGTACACCAGGTAGGAATAAGAGGATGATTTCAGATATCCCATCATATATACAATGCATGCTTTGTGGTTAATCCAGTGTAAATACCAGGGGTCAAGTAACGGTCACTTGAACAGCACATTATTCTAACAGTAAATTTGAATATTATGAGGGATATTGGATTGTTATTTTCAAGGTTCCAGACATAAGTCGATTAGGAAATAAGTGGATGCCCTGATTAATTATGGTGTATCGAGGTCTGTTATCCCCAGAGGTGTCATTGTAAAATTGATGACTACTGCAGAGATAAAGCAGATTTTTAAAAGGACCCTATCTTTACAAAGGGATGTTTGGCAGTGCAAATGACAGTTACACCTGGCGATAAACTATTTTGCATAGGATTGGGGGCGTTTGAAAACATCTCTGGGATAGGATAAGAGGGAAGAAGTTGAAAAAAATCTTCGACACAATCTGTCTGTCTGTTTGTCGGTCTGGTCTTATGGCATTTGTATGCTTTGACTTATGGGGCTGATAGTTGGCCGGGGGGGGGTGGGGGGGTACTCGACCCAAAAATTGGTAAGGGGCCTGTGCATCCACTGGGTAAAAAATCGACCATGTGTATAGTGACAAATTGTACACAAAATATGACCAATTTATATAGTTGGTTGCCGAAATTTCGACCCAAGTTTTATATTAGTGGCTTTGAAATTTCGCACCATTTATAGTAATCTTAGCAAATTGCCCCATTTTCATAGTAACTTTTCCAAAAATCAGAAAATCAACCTTTCATTGTGATTTTAGCGAAAAGCGGAAAAAAAAATCCGACCCATTTTGTGAGTAAAATGTGACCCAAAAATTTGAAAAATGGGCCCATTTATATAGTAGCAAGACTCCTAAAAAGGGACCCATCGTTATAGTGCCTGGTGGGAAAATGAACCATGTTATTAGTAAAGGCCAGTGAAAATGGCGACCCATATCGGCCAGCACATATGTACCTACACTTGTACAATGAGTACCCCCCCCCCCCCGGGTATTTGCATGAAGTAGGGGTGAGGAACAGTCTAACATTGGTATCAGCGTTTAAGAGTGACCCAATGCTCTGAAAAAGATGATGGATAAGATACATTCTTCCAAAGAATGTGCAATACTGTGAGGTGTCGATGTATTAATGATTAAGTGATTATTCAATGATTGATAGTCGCCTTCCAGCAATGTGGAGAACTATTCTTGTACTGATTAATACGATCAATGTAATATTTATTATTATCATATAATGAACGAGCCTTACATCTGTTGTCGGGTTCGTAATTTCTGCACATTTGCACCTTTTTCTAATTGTTGCTTTCTGTGTATCACAACGTAGGTCTATCATTTGCCAGAGTTTTTCCCCAAGAATTAAGTACATTCCCCCATTTATATGTAAGTCCCACATTTTCTGAAATCATTACCATCTACTCTCGTCTTCCCAGACCTTTGTACGTCTTGCCAATCTGAAGACCAACCAGGAGGTGATTTCACTGCCGAGGCGGACGCTCAAAGACGTTACAGTTCAACCCTGGACGTCGCCAGAAAGTGGACGCGACTATTTCAGTACTGTCTGGCAAGTACACGCGGGAGTGAGTGTAGGCGATGCGTTGTACAAAACCCACTCTTATGGAATTTGGTAAGGATGTTACAGTAAAAAAGAAGCCTTTTAAAAGGCTGGAGGAAAGAATTAGACTAAACCAGCGACATGATAAAAACCGAGTAGATTTGTAAAGATACGAGTGGGCTGAGACTCTTAAAGCTTGGTAGGCCAGTAATATTTAAAAGATATCAGCAATTCACCTTGAAGAGCATAAAAATAATAGAAATTCGCAGGAATAGCTTAAAGTGAAAGAATAAATCTGCGAATCTAATGTAGTTATTTTTTGAAAAAACTTGAAAATTTCACAGAAAGGAAAGAAATCAGTGTTGTTCAAAAGATATGATGGTCCATTCAATATGCATTGCAGTAAGAAGGGGATGCCGTTTCCTTCACTGGAAGGAATGGAATTCTTCCCTTTGTTGCTACAAATGTTTGCAACTTTGCCCATTTAGTTCACTTTTTTCCTTCCCACATTCATTGACATCCCTGAGTAAGAGGCCTCATGGACACGTTAATGACTAAAATATCTGATTTATCACCTGATTAGGGGCTTTCAGTCTAACTTTTGTTAGGATATTGCTAAGACACTTTAAACAGACTAAGCAGTTTTTTTTAAGCTACGGGCAATCGGGTTCATTATATTGGAACTCTGAGAGGATTTTTGCGTTCCATTCCCCCTCTCAATTCATTGTTGTGGTAATCACGATACACTTAAGCCAATCTCGCTGCATATTATTTTCAACATTGACATGGGAGAGGAGAGGAGGGGAAAGAAGGGGGAAAGAAAGTTACAGTGGACAATGTGCATCAAAATCCCTCCAAAAAAAAAAGCCTACATCCTTGCCAATTTAAAATTGCATTTCATGATTCCACACCTTCTGTTTTATTCTGGTTCACTACGTATCCTTGAGAAAAGTTTATTCACAATATTTGAGTTGATCCCGATTTTAGATTTGCTGGTTTGTGTTATGAGCAAATGCTGTTTCCCACGAGCTTGTGGATCACGAAATGCCCCTTTAAACAACTGTTCCAAGGACTTATGGAAACAAAATTGTTAGGTTCATTTGATTAGATAGCACGTTAACAAATTAAAAAAAAGTATTCAAATTAACATCTGCCAAATGTTTGATGTTATTTTTGCCCCCCATTTAGGGGTGAATTCATCCAAGTTAAGGTGGACAAGGGTCTGGAGTGATTCATCACCAGAATGTAGTGCTCAAGTTTAACCTAAGAGACAAGACTGGACAGCCTTCACTGTACACCAGGTAGGAACAGAGGATGATTTTCAGAATATCCCCTCATATATACAATGCAGCTTTGTGGTTAACCCAGTGTTTGTAATACCAGGGGTCAAGTAGTAAAGTAACGGTCACTTGCCACAGCACATTGAGTGCTACACAGAAATTTGAAATTTATGAGGATATTTGAGTTTGTTATTTTACAAGGTCCAGACATAAGTCCGGTATTAGGAAAATAAGTTGATGCTATAATTATGTGTTTATCGAGTCTGTTATCCCCAGAGAGTGTTTCATTGTACAATTGACGAACTACTAGCAGAGATTAGATTAAAAGCAGATTTAAAGACCCTATCTTCTACAAGGGATTATTTGGCAGGCAAAATGAAGTTACACCTGGCGATTAACGAGTTTTGCCATAGGATTGTGGGGCTTTCTGAAAACAACCTCTGCGACCGATAGGGATAAGGGGAAAGAAAGTTGATAAAAAATTTCGACACCAATATGGTCTGTCGCTCTGCCTGTCTGTCTGGTCTGGATTTTGTTATGCTTTGAAATTTATGGGGTGGACCTGATATTGGCCGGGGGGGTACTCGACCCAAAATTTGGTACGGGGTGTGCTCACTGGGGGGTAAAAAAATCGACCCATCCCATGTTTAGTGACCAAATTGTACAAAAATATGACCCATGTATATAGTTGGTTGCGAAATTTCGACCCATTGATATAGGTTGGCCTTGGAACAATTTCGCACCATTTTTCATAGTCATCTAGCAAAAAAAAAAAAATTGGCCATTCATAGTTTTTAACTTTTCCAAAAAAATTTTTTTATTTTTTTCCATTTTCATTGTGATTTTTAGACGAAAATCGGAAAAAATGACCCATTCTTGTAGTTAAAATGTGATCCCAAAAATTGAGAAAAAGGCCCATTTCATGATAAGTAGCAATGACCTAAAAGTGACCCATCTTTATAGTACAATGGTGGGAAAAACGACCAATTATAGTAAGGCGTGAAAAATGGACCCATATCGGCAGCACATATGTAACTACCCTTTTCCACTGTAGTACCCCCCCCCCGGGGGTATTTGGCATGAAGGTAGGGGAGGACAGTCTAAAATTGTATCAGCGTTTCAGAGTGACCCTCAAATGCGCTGAAAAGCGGATGGATTAGATTAAATTCTGCAACCAAAGGAATGTGCAATAGCTGTGATGTTATTTAATTAAGTGATTATTCAATTGATGATAGTCGCATCCAGCAATGCGGGATAATCCTATTCATTGTAAATCGATAATAACATTCAATGGAATATTATTACTTTCATATTAATGAACGATTTGTTTTGCCTTACCTCTTTTGTCGGGTTTCTGATAATTTTCTGCAAAATTTGCAACCTTTTTCATAATGTTGCTTTATGTGTAGTCACAACGTCGTAGGGTCTTCATTTGCTCAGAAGTTTTCCACCCCAAGAATTAAGTACATTCCCCCATTTATATGTGAGTCACATTTCTGAACATCACATTACCATCTACTCTCGTCTTCCCAGACCTTTGTACGTCCTTGCCAATCTGAAAGACCAACCAGGAGGTGATCTTCACTGCCGAGGCGGACGCCTCAAAGACGTACCCAAGTCTAATCTGGACGTTCGGCAGCAGAACAGAGAAACAAGAAAGTGGACGCGACTACTTTCAGTACCGTCTGGCAAGTAACACGCTTGGAGCTGTTGTAGCGATGCTGTGTCCCAAAACCCACTCTTATGGAATTTGGTAAGTATGTTATTCTAAGGCTGGAGGGAGAAATGCAACCTACCCCCCAAATTTATTTCACCTGAAATGATTTTCCTTTACACCATATGTTGACTGAACAATATGCATTCCCTCTTGAGAAGATGGAATGGAATAAATGCCCCAAAAATAGGGATTTTTAAAATTAAAAAAAAAAAAAAAAAAAAATGGTCTCGACCAGTGACCCCAGGTCACACCCCCTGTCGACCATAGCCTCCCTCAATTCCGTTTTTTGGCAGCCACTTACCAAAAGGACGCCGTGTTACCGCAGACTTCTGTCCATTAGCAGCCCAAAATTAACTGAGATTTTTGATAATGGACTAGTTTGTCGTCCATCGTATAGGTAAAGGAAATTTTGGAAGGTTTGAATTTTTTTTTGCTAATTTTGTAAAACTTTCATATGTTGAGAATAGACCCTAGGAAGTGTAAAAAGTATTAGCTACCATTTTTTTTCGATGTGCAAGCGGGGCGTCGGAGGGGAGTAGCCAGCGCAATTTCCAAAAATGGCTGCCATTTTTGTCAATATTTCTAAGCTTATTTTGTCTAATATTCCAAGTTTTTTTATGCAAGTTTTAAAGATTGTATTTCATGTGTTATTCACTTAATTATCAGTAATGGATAACATAAAATAACCATTTCGAGAATTCTTGAATTAATCAGTTTCAGTTTGTCCAAAAATTCACACATGGCCGCCATTTGATCTAGCTTTTGGGGTTGTTCTTTTTTTTTTTTTGGGAAAAGTATTATTATGGCTATACTTCAAATTTTTGTTCCTTGAATATTTCTTGACATTAAAGTATTTGATTAATTACAATATATTTAATAAAAAAAAAAATTACCATGATTTTCCAATCATTGCATTATTGCATAGGACTTTTTTTTCCACAAAATGACCGCAGTTGTTCTTTTCTTTACCATTAATAATGTAATCAGAAAACGAACAGTAGCTAGCACAACTCCAAAGAGGGTATTTCCCCCTCCTCAATTTTTGTTCTTTATCACTAGTTTGCCACCTGCCCCCCCCACCCCCCCCCAAGGAAATTAGATTTTTGGCAAAAAGTCAGTGATTTGGGGGCCCAAAATCACAAATGTTTTGACAATGGAAAACAGCGTTTGATTATTTTTGGGGGCCACAAAATCCCAAAATTTTGGCAAAAATCAGCGATTTAGGGCCAAAATTGGTTTTAAACATCTTAACATTTTTTGATATTTTGGACTCCCCAGATTTCTTTTGCTGCCCCAAAAACTCAACTTTGCCCCCCCACCCCAAAAAGAGATTTTGGCGCCGCCGCTGGAAACGAACCGCAACACCAATGGCATAAACTTCATAATATAAAACATAATTAACAACTGAAGTCAGAGTTGTTATGAAGCTGGAATGTGCTTAGACCTGCTTGACTTTCATACTTTAAAAATATGCTAGTTAGTTGGAATACAGGCAGTCTCTAGCAAATTGGAGTCAATGGACCATTGCTACTTTGAGATGCATGCCACTGATAGCGGTTTTAAAAGTTCTGTCACCTTTGACATGATTGGTTAAGTGAAGTTGTAGATTGTATATTGTATTATGTAACTGACGCTGTCGTAAAAGGGTAAAAGGATGTATAGCATCTGTGGAACCAAATTAAGTATGGTATGATGCTTCTGAGGGGTATTACTTGGTGTCTTGTTAACTTCAAGGACCAACCATAAAAAAAAATTCAATAAGTGTAGAAGCAACCCATGTCTGTGACAATAAGTCCTCACCATTGAGATCAGCTCTGTCATAGTTACATCTTCTACAAACATACATCAGTAGATTCCAAGCAACCTCAATTCAATCTCGGGAATTTCACCAGAACCTTCTTTTCTTCATTGGCAATTTCAACAGCCAAATTACCCAAAAGGGGAGCTACAAGAACCAATAAAAACGGCAAAGCTGTCGAAGAATGGTTAGACAGATGCAGCATCTAGTCTCCTTCACGACCATAAGCGGCCGCAATTAATTTTAAGAGCCCGTGAGAAGGGGGGTACAACCATGATCTAGCTATTGATAAGCAAAAAAACATCTCTAAGCTGTTAGCAAAGATTGTTTGGATCCTGTTCCACAAATTCAACATCGACCAATCGATACCCAAGTTAACGCTGCAGTGCCTTTTAAGCAGGAATAAAAAACTGGCAAAGATTCACTGAGAGGATTGCACCAAAACCCCTAAACAGTAAACTACCATAACAGTGTTAAACTATGACCAAAATTGCCCCCAACTAGTGAACAATTCTGCCTGGAGATCCATACCACAGGGGGGGCAGTTTTTTTTGGGTTTTTAATTAGGACGGAATCTGCAACAGCTTTTCCAAGGAATGTGCCCTAAAGAATATCGAGAAGAGTATACTACCATGCTTGAAGCCGATCCTTCGTCAGCTAAAGCAACTGCTAAAGGTGAGGGGAAGTGTCAGAGGGGATCTCCAAGGAGAAAAGCTGGCATACCCCCCTTAATGGAATCACTGATATGACCCATAGGCCTAACAGCAAGAAAGCATGGTCTACCATCCCCCCCCCGACAGCTTCAGGATTCCAACAGAGCCTCCCGCCCCCCCCCCCCCCCCCCCCCCCCCAAAGTTACACCAAACCCCCAAGTTGCACACCAAGAAAGCCAAGAAAGGAAGATCAACTTAAACCGAAAGAGTAGGCTATCCTGGTTTCACTTCATCCCTTCAACATGGACGAACTGGAAAAAAACCGGTTGTCACTTAACTTCAACCAGGAGGAAGGAAAAGCAGTAGGGCCTTGACCCCAACATCTCAGACTGAGCAGATTGAAAAAACAGTTGTTGCTTAACATCCAACAAGGAATAGCAATAGACCCACTTGAAGAACAATCTCCCACTGGGGGTGGAGGGGCTCTCTCCCAAAGCTAAAAACTTTGGGCCTTAGTAGCAAGGAGTAGAGTGACTTCTCTTAAGACTCTACAATTGCCTGCCTTATTTCTACAGTTTTTTTTTCACCAAAGATCTGGAGGAAAGCCACATGTTATTATGGCACTATTTAAAGCCTGGGAAGAAAATGGGGAAAAAGTCCATCTAATCCAAAGAGCTATCGAATAATATCAACTCCTCAGCCGTACCTACAAACTCTTTGAAAACGTCTCCTGTTCAACTGTATCGTACCTGTGACTTAAAAAGGAGCAATTCATTACCAGCACAAGCAGGCTTCCGCCAGGAAAATCAGAAAGCTAAATGTTTTTGTGAGAAGAGGTGGGGTTCGGTAAACCGGAGGCTGTTCTTCGATCTATCAGCCAGCTGTTAATCACCAGAGCTTACTCCTTTAAGATTTTGGAACTCACCAACGGATCGCTTGGACTGAGTTCATAAAGGAGTTGCTTGCGTAGGCTCAAGAAAATGATGGACTTACCCAAATGGAAAAAAAAAAAAAAAACGCCCCGGGGGTGCTGGCTGCACCTCTCCTGTTCAATATCTATACCAAAGACCCAAACCTAGGAGTGCAGGGAATATTGTTTTTTTTTTTTTTTTAAAAAAAAAAAAAAAATTTTTTTTTTTTTTTTTTTTTTTTTTTTTTTTTGGTTTTTTGTTCTTTTTTTATGTATATAGACTATCTGGAATGAGCACACAAGATGCAGAATTTACAGTTGTCAAAGAGAGACTACCAAAGCTTTGGATGACTCACTCCTTATTATAAGAAACCACCCTATGTGCAAAGGTTCATCCAAGACCCACAGGTGTGTGCTTTTCATCTACCGTGAAGCCAAATGTCAAAACAGCCTGGGTATGTTTACTTAGGAGTTACCTTGGACCATCCATTGGTTTTGTTTTTGTTTTTTTTTGTTTTTTTTTTTGTGGTGTTTAACCCCTTGCCCTTTTTTTCTCTTGATAAGACCCACATCAAGAATTAAGACGAAGAGTAAATATGTTGTCACACACAAAAAATCTTTGAACAAACTTATTGGCACAAGATGGGGTGCTCGACGGCACTTGCCCTAAGATCGATGGCACTCTGCCATGTGACTATCACTTGTGCAGAGAGTCATGCCTGCTCTTGTAGTGGGAAGATCAACCCATGATGCCAAGAGAAGCATGATCCAGCGTTAAATGCATCCTGCCAGCTTATCACACGATGTCTTTGCCCAACTCCAATGGAGAACTTATACATCGATTGCTCCACCAGACATATCCGTCGTAGTGTAGCGAGCATGAAAGAGCGCAGTTGCCAAGTATCTAATGTGAAGCACCCCGACAGACACCAGCTGTTAACTGCCTTAAATCCAGAGAGAGAGTGAGAGAGAGAAAGTTTTCTCAAGCAAGTCCCACCCTTTCAGCACATTATTGAATTTATGGTTTGTCTAGTACTTGAAGTTAACACATAGAGATAATACCATCAGAAGCACGCATACATGCTTAATTGGTTAAACAAGATGCCAGAATCCTTGTTACCATCATCTAGTTACATCACCCTACAATATCCATCTCCCCCAATTTCCAACTTACCAATTAATGTATGTTTAACGACTGGACCAGGTGAAAAAAATTTTGCTTCAAACTTCTCAGTTGCCATAACTCAAAGACATAGGCCATTGACTGCCACGTTGCTAGAGATTGCCTGTTATTCGTTGTTAATTATGTTTATATTATGATTTTATGCATTTTGTCGTGTGCAGCGGGTTCGTTTCCAGTGAGTGGGATCGCAAGACCTCTTTTCTGATTGAATTTTTGGGGATGGTAATTTTTTGGGGGGGTTGGGCAAAAGTGAAAAAGTGAAATTCTGGAGTTGGTAACATAATATCAAACGGTTTTTGAGATGCTAGTATTAACCAAGTTTTGGCGCTCAAATCGCTGAATTTTTGCCAAAAATCTGTAATTTTTCTTTAGATTGGGGGGGCGGGAGGGGGTAAAAGAAAAAATGAGAGAGAAAATGGCACCATGCGCCCTGGAATTGCCGACTGTCTCTTTTTTTTTTTCTTTTGATACATTTATATGCTAGTGATGGTAAAGAAGAAAGGAAAAGAAGAAACACTTAAAATAACAATGCGAATATTTTTCGAACACAAAGTCCCTATTCCCTATGCAAGAGTGCAATGATTTGAAAATCATGGTAATCTGACTTAAATTTTATTTTTGATATAAATATATTGTTCATTTAATCAAATATTTTAATTTGTCAAGAAATTTCAAAGACACAAAAAATTGACCAGTAGGTAAACAAAAAAGTATGAAGAAAGGTTTAAAGAGGTATAGCCATAATATACTCAAAAAAAAACCGAAAAAAAGTAGTAGTGAGTGAGTAGTAAAGTAGTAAGTAGTGAGTAAAAAATTGTTGAAGTATCGCCATAATATACTCAAAAAAAACCGAAATATTATCAAAAATGGCGGCCCTTTTGAATCTTTTTGGCCGCCCCCCAAACTGGAAATCCTGATTAATTCAAGGAAAAGAATTATCTAAATGTTAGTTTTAATGGTATCCATATCCACTGATATTAAGGGAATAACACATGAAATAAAATCTTTTAACTTCATTTTAAACTTGGAATATTAGTCAAAATAAGCTGTGAAAATATTGAAAAAAAAATGGCGGGCCCATTTTGAAATTGAAATGCTGGCACTACCCCCTTCGCACATCGAAAACAAAAATGTAGCTTAATACTTTGGGTTTCCCATGACCTATTCTACAAGATTATACAAGTTTAACTAAATATAGCCAAAAAAAAAGGGCAACCCCAAAATTGCAACCAAAATGTCCTAGACTATCATACGGAATAGCTCCCTACTACTATACCATAAACTATCTGGATATATTACTGATTATATACTGGATTTTAGCGCTCAATCGGACGTAATAATCGGAGACTTTACACCGCCGGAGAGCTTTTATTGTACTCTTTTTTATCTTGCGCGATTATCGGTCATGTGATATTGTTAAGCGGGACAAATAAGTACACAAAGGCAGGCCATTGGACGCACTTGTTGCTGCTTTGGATGCCTTTGGGCCTATTTGTGAGTTTGTTTGTTTATTTGTTACGGGCTTGCTTGCTAACAATTAGTTATGGTATGGTTTGTGTGGATTTTGTCCCCGTCCCGAACAAGTTCGGAACGGGACTATAAAATGAGCAGGCGTACGTCCGTCCGTCCGTTTCGTCCGTTGATAGAAAATGTTCTAACCCAATGTTAACGATTTATCTGGAGTTCCGTTAAGGGCGACAATGATGTAATTGGTGGAAAGAAGAGGGTGGGGTGGTCTGGCCCCTGATTAGATTTGGGCTTTAAAATATGCTTAATTAAGTATATAATTTGCATATTAATATGAAATTGTTTCCCCCCCTCCAAGGACTGTTTGACAAGTTTTTTCTGGGTTCCGTCTAAGGGCAATAATGATTGTAACTTTGGTGGAAGGAAGCGGGGCTCTGAAGAGTTTTTGTCCTGATTACAGTTGGGGCGTATTTCGGCGGCAAATGAGTTATGTAAATGAGCTAATTAATATGCACCAATCAGCGTATAATTGCCATAATTTTTGACGATTGTACATTGGATTACTCAAAATTCCTCGCTTGCATGACCAGCGTTAATTTAGTGGGACACATCTTTATTGCAATTTGAAATGAAAGTAAGTGATATATGCGGCCAGCGGATTAAGTATGCAAATGGAGTAATTTAAATATGCGTAATTGCTGATCTCTGAAAACGGTACATCGGATAGCAAAATTCCTTCGCTACATGAGACTACTATGTAGGGAGGGGGGGGGGTCGGGGGCGTGGGGGTGGGGTCGTTGGTGGAGGGATGGTTGGAGGATGTTGGGAGGGTAGGGGTAGGGAGATGTTGGGTGTTGCGGGAGGGGTGGGGTGTTGGGGACTGGGGGGGTAGGTGGTGGGGAGGGTGGTTAGGTATTGGGGCGGGGGTTAGGTATTGCGGGGGTGTGGGGCGGGGGGTTAGGTTGTTGGAAAGTTGTGGCGGGTGTTGGGGAGGGGGTGGGTGTTGCAGGGTGGTGAGGGTGGATTGTTGCGGTGGTGTTGGGGAGGGGTGGGTGTTTTGCAGGGTATGCGGTGTTTGGGGATGAGAAGGGAGGTTGCGGGTTTGGGAGGGGGATGGGGTGTTGTCGTGGCATTTATCGCATGTAAGTGATCCGCCGACATTCGGCGGGGACATTATTTTACGCATCGCGTAAATACGCGTTCGCCTTGTTGTTTTAATTAATATGCTTGTGGTATACTTAATCAAATATGTCAAAAATGTGTTTGAAAAAATTTCTTTCACCATTGGTGACTCAGTTACCGAGTTGCTTTTTGTGTGGGTACTGACGTTGCGTACCGGGAGAGACCTCCACGGCCACGATTGTGTATTTTTACTATACGGTGTTTATTGCGCACGCTATTCCAACTAGCAAACTCACGCTCACTCGTCTCATTCATGGCGCATTAATGCGGACGCTCCCCCGCATCCATTCATGAGTGGGATCCCATCCTCTTTGTGTCGACCACAGGCAATGTTCCGCAACCGACCGGCATGCGCTCTTTTTGTATTGGACGATCGATTGTTCACAATGGGCAACCAATGAACATGGGTACGCCGCTCGTGTTGCGTACCACGGGGGAAGGGGGGTGGTAGTCGAGCTCCGGCCCGGGGTTCGACCAAGGCAGACGCCTGCTGCTCTGGGCGCTCCCGAAGTTGAGGTAGCTTCGGCTACTTCGCAGCAGCATGGAGACGGGGCGGCTTAGGGCCCGCCTCCATCAGCGACAGCCACCGGCAGCTGGCTCGCCTGGTCTAACCCTAGGGGCTTGCGGCTGCTCGGTGCAGGCTAGCGCGGTATGCTCTGCCAATCCCATGGGGGATTGGCCCATGGAGGAATGCTTGGGCGCTCACTTCGGGTATTGGTGAGTGGATGCTGGATGTGAATGCTAGGTCGCCCGGGCTAATCCATCGCCGCTGTTGTCACACCTAGCGTGGTTACGGTTCCAGTGTCTTCGGGCACCCTGACAGCTCCGCTACCACGGGTGGCCATATTACTTCGGCGGTATGATTTCGACAAAACACTGGGGCTTGGCTTCGGTATCCCTTGGCGGAACGCCACAGGTGTTGACTTCACTCACTGCACCCCACGTGACTTGCCTTGCTAGTCATGCAGTGCCTCCTCAGCTGGGCGACCGCACGCCGCTCAGGGCCCTTTAGGGTTGGCCAAGTAGCGATGTGGTAGCTACGCTGGGCTGGCCTCCGCGTTTGCCCCAGCGAATAACGTAGGCCACTCAGGCCCTTCTTACGCGGCGTACGCCTGGCGCCGGTAAAACTAGTGCTTGGTTTTTGGCCACCTGTCTCCGCTCTGGCGTGTCCGCCTATGGCGGGGTCCCCGGTGGGTGCCCCCGCTGCTGGCGTTCCTGCGGGGCTGGCTGCCCTTGTTAGGCCGGTCTATGCGGGGGGGACCCAGTACCCGCCGCCGCCTACCCTTTTAAGCGGTTAAGCTGCATCCCCGTACGTGGCTTACCCACCCTAGTCGAGCTGGAATCGCCTGGGATGGGACAGCCTGGCATGGTCGTTCGACCGGGGCTCCCGCAAGTGGGAGCCCCTCCAGGCTATAGACACACCGCGCCTCACGCAGTCGGCTGCCCAGCCGCAGGCAACAGGTGTGCTGTCGGGGGCGTGCTTCTGACCCGGGCTTTCGAGCGGCGGGCACAGTTGAGCCCGCTGCTGCAGCAGTTTGTCTCCTTTCTGGGAGCACTCAAGCTGCGGCGGTACAGCCTAGGTGACCGGCGGCCGGCAGGCGGTCTGTATGTTGTACACCGCCCACTACCCTTCGGCTTATGTGCCTGGGACTTGTGGTGTCGACCCCATGCCTTCTCGGTCTGTACCCTCGTCAGCGTCGGGCTGGGTGCAGTCGACTATGGCCCTGCGGCCCAGCTATGGCCAGTCGGCTTCTTGGTCCCTGCGGGAGGGGCCCTGGTTGTCGCCCGCCCAAGCGGTGGTCGCGCTGGGACCTTCCGCCTCCATTCCGCCTCGTTCTGTCGCACCGTCTTCTCAGGACTCCTACCAGCCGCAGATCTCCGATGTTTCGGAGGACAGTTTGCTTGGCGGGGTGGGATGGACTCGGTCTCGGAGGAGAGTCACTTAGGTGGTACTCCTTCGCAGCCTTCAACGTCCGCGGCAGCTTCGGAGAAGGAGGAGGTTGGTGGGCTTCTCTTCCCCGATGTGCACCCCCTCCTCCCCCGTCATGTGCCGCGCCTATGGGCGGGCTGAGAGTTCTCGGCATGCCTTGCGCGCATGAGCGGCGTGCGGAGGAGGGACAGCTCACTCTGGGCTTCCCTATCCTCACCTCCGAAGGCAAACGCGTCAAGGCCCGGGGTGTTGACGCTTCCCGCAGACGTTGGTCTTCTGTTGGGGAGGGAAATGCGTCCGGGGAGGCTCGATCAGAAGCTCTCTTCGTACCCGTTGAAAACTTTCGCCAAGTCGTTGAGAAGCACTGTGTACCGAAGACGGGAGGACGTCTTCGACCTCCTTCCGGGAGGACTCCAACCATAGATCTCGACCTAGCAACCACCAAGTTGTCAACGGGCAAGGCCGCCCCGAATGCGTTCTCCCCCTTCTGGGAGGAGAACCAGTTGAGGCACAATACGACCTGGCTACGGTGACTCTGGTATCAGACTAAGTGCTTTCTCTATGGTTCCTCGCCTACGACCTCAGATCCTCGTTAGGGCGCGAGGGTGGAAGCTTTCTCCTCGGACGCCTCTGATGCCTTGACCCTCCTAGCCTCGCTCAATGACCGGCAACAAACGGGAGGATTTCAAATGTCTCTGGCCGCGCGTCGCATCAGCTTCCTGCGACGCGAGAGTTGATTAGAAAACGCCGAAACTCACTCCCATCTGCGCACCTGAGCTCCGATCTTGCATCGGATCTCTCCAAGACCAAGACCCGAGTCGCGGGATGGCGTCCTCTTTGGAAGGTTCCGCTTACAGGTTATCACTGCTTGCATCGACGGAACGCGTGGATGGATGGAATCAGAGCAGTGCGATCCAAGGAGGTCAGGCGATAGATCTCCTCCGGAGATCTTCGGCTAAGAAGAAGACCGAAGCCGCTCAGCGGCTCACTCTTCTTCCGCCGGTGCACGCCAAGCAGGCGGAAAGAGTCGACACCGCGTCAGGCAAACCCAAGAGCTCCACCGCCCAGCCCCGGCTACTACTTCTCAGAAGTCCGGGGCCAAACCGAAGGCTCGTCCCCCTCACCACAAGACGCCCAAGGCGCCTGGAGGTAAGGGGGGAGGGAAGAAAGAAGCCCTTAGGAATGCAGGGATATCAGCCAAGACAAGGAACTAAAGACGAGGTCAGACTGCCGGTATTATAATAATTAGGGAATCCCGATCTCGGGGATAGGCCCATTGCATAAAAACTAAGGACTAAGCCCGGGGAGCACCTCGGTCCGGTTATGGCCCCACCAACCAATAAAACGGGCTAGGGATTATCGAATAGAATTCAACCTGCGAAATCCCCCGGAACGACCTTCCCATCTGAGAGACCCACAACCTTCCGGGGGCCGAGCAGAAGAACCAACGTCTTCAGGCCGGTGGTCTCGGGTTCTCTTGGCGCAGCCGCAAAGAGTGCCATTTCCCCGGTTACGACCCCCACTTCACCGAGGGGTTTTATATGGCCTTCGATAGCGTTCTTCTTGGCTCCCAAGAACCGAAGACCGGGGCCATTGGCCGTCCCACCTCCTGAACACCTTAAGCCTACTGAATCAGTACTTCAAGCCGAAGAAGTTCAGGATCGAAAGTGGAAATCTCTAGCTTGGCGATCCCTGCAGCTGTGTCCATTTGAAGGGGGTGGGAGCTGGGCGTACTTATTTGGATCTGAAAGCGCCTCCCTACACGTTCCAGTCGCAGAAAAAAAGAACCGTCGCTGGATTTCAGATTCAAAATCCAGGGGCCAGTCGTCACGATTCCAAATTGTGGCCGTGTCTCCCCCTTCGGACTATCCAACTCTACAAGGGGTCTTCACGATAGCTTGTGAACCGCGCTGGATCAAGTGGGCGCCTTCCTCAAGCGGTCAGGGGGTCAACCTATGCATTTGTAATTTTTTTTTTGATTGTACATGGACGACTGGCTAATCTACTGACCGTCGCCCCACGTCGACGACCGAGATGGTCCAGTTCGTACCATTTAGGTGGTGCAGAGGTGGTCTTCCCTTGTTAACTTCGACAAATCGAGCCCTACCCCCCTCTCAACGACTCTGAGGGTATCTGCGCACGTGCGCGGCTCGGCTGCAAATGCTTCCGGGCATTGCAGAGAAACCGACGCGCGCCCCGAGCGGGTGGAGTCGTTGATCAGACTGCGACATCCATGGCGATGATACGCATGGCCCCCCGCGTCAGAGAATCGCTTCGCCTTCTACGCTTGATGGCCAGGGTCTCGAGACCTTGTCCCGTACTGTCGCCTTCATATGAGGCTGCTTCAAATGCCACCTCGGACGGCAATACAGGCCCGATCAAGCACCCCCAGATTCCCGTCTGATCCCCATCAAAAAAAACCTTTTTTTTTGTTTTTTTTTTTAAAAAATCGGGGGGGGGGGAAATTTTTCACGGGAACACCTGGCCTGGTTCCGGTCTCACCCGCCCCAACCTGACTCGGGGAATTTCTTTCCCCGCGCCTCCCCTGTCGATGTATTGTTGTCGACGACGGACGCTGTTCGAAGTCGGGTTTTCACCCTGAGACCTCAGCACCTCGGGGACGTGGTCACGGACCGAGGACTCAGGCCCATGTCAATCGCCTCGAGCGACGTCGGGCAGGCAGTACAGTTTAGAAGTTGTAGTAGTAGATTTTTTATGTAGATAGTTCAAGTTTTAGAGGGCAGAGTAGTAGACAGTAGTAGAGTAGAGTTAGTTTTCGCAGCGGAGATCCCCACTCAGGAGACAAGGCCCACAAGACGAGTGATTTCCCCCCTTGTAACGGCTAGGGGGGGAAGTTAGACCATCACACGTCTATGCAGGACAGGCCGAAGAGAGGTCCCCCCCCCCTCACGAGCTAATCGTCCTACAAGAGGGTGGACCACCGTGGGAGGGAAAAGATAACGTAGGAGATTGTACGATACTCTTGCTCACTTCGAGGCGGTGGTGGGGGTGGTGACCAACTCCAGTGGCCTGGTACAGACGGCCAACTCCACCGTGGTGGCCTACATCAACAAGCAGGGCGGGGGGGGGGCTCGGTCCCGGTCCCTGTGTCTCGATGCATGCCGTCTCATAGCGTGGCTGTCGGGGACGGGCCATCCGATTGTCCGAAAGTACACCATTACAGGGGCCGTCAACTTTCTTGCAGACGATCTGTCACGCGGACAGGATGACGGTCTCGGAACCCACCCCCCCCAGGATACTGAAACCGAGGGATGTCGTGCGGGAGATCTGCGAGAGATTATTATGTTCCTCAGATCGACCTGTCCGCCTCGAACTGAAGTCACCCGATCCCTCTGATACTGCACCCGCGAAGGGTCAAGACCCCCCCCCCCCCCCCCCCCCCCAACCTACTCCCCCCCCCACCCCCCCCCCGGGTGCCGTTACTGCAAGTCGACGCTCTGGCCGTAGGACTGGAAGGGGTTTCACGGCCTATGCCTTTCCACACCAATTCCGATTCTCCATCGTTTGTAGTTTCGCAAATTGGGCGGCAGCCTGGCCGTGTCATCCTCATCGCTCCCTTTGGCCGAAACACCTTGTTCCGAGCACCTCCCCCAAATACCCAGTGGGGCGAAAGACCCAAGCGGGAGGAGAGGAAGAGGCATCCGGCACACCCGCCGCGACACATAACCGGCAACAGGAGTCCCCTTCCTCCCCCCCCCCCTTTCAAGCAGGAGAAAGGAAGCGCTTCCATAGGCCCAATATCCCTTCCTCCCCCCCCACCCCGGCCACCCTCCCCCCCCCAAGTACGACCGCCCTCTTTTCCCCCCTCGCCCCTCCAGCTCACTCCCCTTCCACCCCCTTTCTTTTTCCTTTATGCTCTCCTCATCCCCTCCCCCCCCCCTCGCCACCTCTTATTCCCTCTCCCTCCCTCCTCCCCCCTCCCTTGCTCCTTTTTTCTACATCCCTTCCTTCCCTCTCACCACCAACCGCCTCTAACCGTCCGATCTGACCATCTTAACAAATATTTTACCTACCGCCGGCCTGACACTCTCCTTTCCCGGCTGTCTACACATTCTTCTTCCCCTCCCCCAATCCCACTACCTTCCTCCAAGGGGAACGACTCTGGACCTACACCGCATCCCACATCCACATAACTTACTTCGTCCCTCACCGTGGGCCATCTCCTTCCTTGCGCTCCACAACCCCTCGGTCGGGCACTACCCAGACCCTCTTTTAGAATCTCTTAGTATGATTCATCCGTGTGATGGATTTACACCCCCCCCTGCTGTGGCCAATTACCTCCTGGCCCCAACGACCACCCACTCAAGTTTCCCCCTCTCCACCCTTCAACTCCCCCCGCCCCCCTCTTTTACTCGCCCCCCAGATTTGCTTCTCCTCCCTTTCCCCTTCCTCCAGCTGAAATGTAACCCGACCCCTTCCCTCCCCGCCTTCACACCAGGTAACCTTTCCAGTCTCTGTTCTTCCTGTTTCCTCCCCCCCATACTCACCTACCGACCCCCCTACCCGCACCCCCGCACCCCACCCACCCAACCCACCCCACCGCCCTCTCCCGTCCTTGACCAACCTCCCCTGCCATTCTTTCCTTCCTCCCCCTCTTACCCTATCCCCCCATCTTCCACCCCCTCCTTCAGATTTCTTTTCCCGTTCTCTGTTTTCCCCAGCCCCACACCCCTCCTCTCCCCCCCTACCTCTCCCCCCGAGCCTCGCCCCGCCAATCTTCCCTCATTCCCCCCTCTTCCCCCGTTCGCTGATGCGACCCCCTTTTACTCCACCCCCACTCTTCCACTGCCACCCTCCCCTTCAAACACCTTCCCTCCCTCTATCCCACTCACACTCTCCCCCTCCCCACCTCTGCCTGCACACTACTCCCTCCTTCCTCACCTCTCCGCCACCCCTAGCCACTCACGCGTGCCGTTTCAGCTCCCCCTCCCTCCCACTCCCTTCCCCCCGCCCCACCATGTCCCTCCCTCCCCTTCCCTCTTCACTTCCACGGCGCGCGGCTCGTCCTTTCGCCCCTATCCCCTTCCTTCCCCTTCGCCCATATGACCACACCCCCCCCTCCCTTTCCCTCCCGTCCTCCTCCTCCTCCTCCACAACCTCCTCCCTTCTTCTCCGCTTTTCCCCCCCCGCCCCCCATCCCTCGCTCACCCGCCACCCCAGCTCCACTCTGTCCTCCCTTACCCTTCCCTCCCCCCTCTTCCCTTCCTCCCTCTGGCACCTCCTCATTCCCTTCTCCCCCCACTTCCCCCCCCCTTTCTTCCCCCCTTTCCCATCCCTCCCACCTCTTCCCTTTCTCGCGGCTCTCGCTTATATCGGCGGGAAGAAGGAAGTCCAACATGGACGCTTACTCTAAGCGTCTTCGACCCTACTTCCGCTGGTCCTCTGTGAGCGACAAGAGGTGTCTCCGTCTCGGGAATCCTTCTGTAGCGACGAGATCGCTGACTTCTCACTGATCGCTTTGATCGCTGTGACTTGATGAAACTTCGACGTCAGGAACTACAAGTCCGCTATCCTAGCGCTCCATAGAGTGGTTTCGACGACGGATCAATCATTAATGACGATGGATCGATCCATCTCCTTCTAGAGGGGATGTTTAATACACCACCCCCGGCCAGGAAGCCCGTCCCACCCTGCGGGACATTAATACTGTCTTAGACTATTTAGTGTAGCCCCCGTTCGAACCAAAAAATGGCTGAGGCGTCACTTAAACATGTCACCATTAAGACGGTCTTCCTCGTCGATCTCGCTTCTGGGAGACGATGCTCGGAGATTAAGAATTTTTCTCGATTTTGTCAGCTCAGGAATTATCTCGGGACAGGTTAAATTGTTCGTTAGGCCGGATTTTCTGGCAAGAGAACGAGTCATCCTCATTCCGACTCAACAATTATCTTACCCGAATTGCATGTCACTGTTCGGTGCGGGAAGATCGCCTTTGGTGTGGTCCCGTTCGGCCCCCACTTGAGTACTATTTAAACGTAAAACTAGTACGTTTCAGGGGTCGAACGAATCGTGTTCTTACACACGTCCCCCACGGTGGTCTCGCGTCGAAAGTGACAGTGACATGGATAGATGGATTAGCGCTGTAATTAAGATTCCACGCGGTGATAGCTTCTCAAAGCTCGAGCCAATCAGTCCGTAACATCCTCGTCCTGGGGCCTATCACGCGGGTTATTAAGCCCTGTGTGTTCCTGTGTCTTTACCTCCCCGCAGTTTATTCCCACAACATGTCTCAATCGGGACCGCCTATTTCCTCCCCGATGTTCGCATTTTTTTACCTGGGGTAGCTCGCGTTTTGTGACTTTCGTTTTTTTACTGACCTTGTACATTTTCCTCCCTTATTTCTCGACTCCATTCTCCCATTTTAGTTTTGTTTTTTTTTTGGTTGTACTACAGATAACGTCACAACCCTCCCCCATCGTTGTGTCGCTGTTGCGAGGGCATCCTGCCAGGTGAAGAACCAAGAACCAACATAAATTCAACTTACACTTATAGTATCCCATCCGGTGTGCGATTCTGAGCTCGCCGGAGTATTCCGTTTGTAGGTGAGCATTATGTCCGCTTTTGTATGGTTTTAATCCCTTTAGGCCCTTCATTCTGTTACTTATGTTTAGTGATTGTTGGTTTTCGACCTTTGGCTGCATTTCTGTTTTGATCTGTATGAGGAATATCATGTTATGTGTTCCGGTGTTTGGTGTTAGTAGTTGTCGTCTGTGTTCGTGTATGAGTGTATGTTTATGTTTATTCTGTACGGGGGTGTTGTGCATTTCTGGTTTTCATTGTGTGACTCCCATTGGTGTCTATGACACGGTCGGATGATCAGTAACTTTAGTGTATATGTGGACTTTTGTTTGTTTTTTCCATACTAGTATGCTAATTGTGTTTGTTAACTACATTGCGGTGTTAGAACTTTGTGTGAAGCGTGTTTGTTTCGTTTTTCAAGTATGTGGATTTTTTTGTGTGTTTTTTTTTTGTCTTGGCGTTCAGATGTTATTTGACTGTCTAATTGTTTCCGACATGCGTGCGCGCAGAGAGGCGGACGCTGGGTCCAGCGAGAGAGGAGAGCACCCGGACCGCGCAAAAAGAGATTTAGAGCGAGGGACCGAGTGAGAGGGAACGCAAGGGCGGACAGCCGGGGCGACTCAGACGAGATGCGGGGAGCCAGCCGGGTCAGCCACGGATGAGTATACGCCGGGAGGAGGAAAGAATGGAGTGGGAAGACGGGAGAAGGAGGGGAGGGGAAGAACAGAAGGAAAAGACGACAGGAGGAAAGCGGGCTTTTGGGATTCGGAAAGACGCAGGAGAGTAGCACACAGAAGAAAGAGGAGAAGTGACGATAAGGGAAGACAGCAGAGTGAGGCACCAATCACGTGTCCAATGTGTGAGCTTGAGCCAAAACGGAATTAATTATTAAGGAAGAGCTCAGGCTAAGAGCTATGGTCGACAGAGGGTGACCTGGAGGGTCATCTGGTCGAGCCATTTACCTC
The DNA here is from genome assembly GCA_023653785.1 of Ophioderma brevispina. Taxonomy (NCBI): domain Eukaryota; kingdom Metazoa; phylum Echinodermata; class Ophiuroidea; order Amphilepidida; family Ophiodermatidae; genus Ophioderma; species Ophioderma brevispina. Next base: position 8,318 of record JAMKCH010051941.1, on the reverse strand, counting down.
TTTTAGGGGTGCTAAGCTAAACTAGCTAATTGGGGGCCATTCCACTTCTCTCAGAGGGAAATGCCTATAGTTTCCAGTCAACATTGGAAAGGACATCAGGCTTCAGTTAGAATGATGAGTTTTTATAAAAACATAATGTGTTTTGAAATAGTTTAAATGATCATGGATGAAGTTTTCAGGCGATATGCTGAATTCAGGCTTTAGTTACTAGAATTTTATTTTCAGCCCATTTGGAGGCTTTTTTTAGCCTAAATTCACGCACTTTTCAGGCTGATAGGTTTTCTTCAGGCCGATCAGGCTCTTTCTTCAGGCCACTCTTACATCCCTGCATGATAAGAACTAAGTAGATTGTTATACAGGTGGCCTTGGATTTTAAAAGCTTGGTAAGCCCATATAATTTAAAGGCCACTATCAAAAAATTCACACCCCCCCCCCCCCCCCCCCCCAACCCAAATAGCTTAAAAGTGAAAGGATAGGTCTGCTAAATTCTGACGTTTTATTTTTTGTAAATGAAATATTCACAGAGAAAAGGAAGAAAAGAAAAGAAAGAAAACAGCATTGTTTAAAGATTAGTTCTCCATTCATTATGCCTTGCAGTAAGACATAAGGATGCCAGTTAAAGGAATTCTTCACGTTGTTAAGTACACTTTTCCCTTTTTAATCTATTTTCAGGCCCATTTTTTGATCATTTTAGCCCAATAGTCAAACATGAAGAGCGCAAGGCCTACCAATCCTTGGACCCCTTACTTTTCATCATTTTAATGAATGACATCCACAATACTCTAGGACACACTAAAAACTAAAAACTTAATCTTATTTGCAGATTTGATCACCCCCCCCCACCCCACATTTTTCTCTCAAAACTCTAACATTAATGCACTTTTTAACAACTAGAGTCATGAACTCGCAAAAATCATTGACTGGTTTCGAGGGCTAACAAACTTTTCTCAATGTTTCAAAAACTCTAAAACTACAGTGCTTTTCGCTACACACAATACATCACAATCAAACATATTAACAATAGATAACAGGACAATCTCCCAGGTACATTCAACCAAATTTCTTGGCATCACAATCGACGACCCCAAACTAACATGGAAATGAACACATCAACTCTGTACCAATTGCGTGAGACGCTTGTAGGACAAATCTACGAGTTAAACACCACCTTCCAGGGGCACTACCCCTAAAATCACTTTTACAACACACTAGTTCTTCCCATACCTAGCTACTGTAACATCATTTTTGGGCCTCAAACTATCATTCACGGGCCTCACCAACTAAACATCACACAGAAATGGGCCTTTCGCACTATCACAAACTCACCCCTTAGAACTCACATTTTGCCATTATTTCACTCACTGAAAACACTTAAATCAATGCTATTTAAAATTAAAAAAAACCTTCAAAAAACAGCGCTCTTCATGTTTGACTATCACCACAACAATCATTTACCTACGAAACTTCAGGAATTACCTTACCTCAAACAGACAAATTCACAGCTATAACACCAGACACAGCTGACAAACTTTAATCTTTCCCCTCCCATAATCTACCTCTGAAAAGCTTTATTCCTAGTATCACGGCGCTAAAACTTTGGAATGATCTCCCAGATCCATTCACAACCAATTACAAACAACATACTTCAAAGCCTCAACTTGAAAAAAACATTTCATCAACCAGTACAATTCTTATTAAATTACTCCCAAGTCCTTATTGCTCTCCTCACTGTATTCTTCATCTTATCTCTATTACAAATCTCCACTCTTACTTTTTTTCTTCACCTCTACCTCTTAAAACCCCTGCTTCCTCATATGCTATAGTATGACATACCTCAGCATGATATGTTGAAAAGTCTGTCTTTCTTGTTCAATTCCAGTATCCTGTACTCCGTTAAGTTCTTTTTTTTGGTATGTTTAGGGTTTTAGATTTTTGTTTTGTTTTTTGTGATGTATGTTACCTAGTAATTACTATTATATCATCCCATTACTTGTGTCCATTATTGTAATACATTATTGTAATATTGAGTATTACTATTTATGTATGGATTAAGGGCCAGTTAATAACTATAAGCCCTATCAGGGTTAGGGTGCCATTACTGGTCCTCGCATATATTTCCGCACCTGCTCATCCTAGTACAGTTTTATAAATTGATACTTTATTTATTATGTATCTTATATATATACTGTATTATAAATTTTTGTCACTGTACGATTATGTTATGCTGAATAAAGGAATCTGGAATCTTGTAAATTAGTACTTTCCTTCCCAAAGCAATAGCCATTGAACATCCCTGAGTAAGAGGCCACATGAGGACAGTAATGCCTAAAAAATCTGATTTTTATTCCTATAGGTTGCCTCTTTCAGTTTTTAACTTTTGTAGGATTAGGATATGTTAGCAGGGCTTAGAAATTTCGGTCGAGAATTAAAAGAATCGATTCTTGAACAAAGATTCTCCGGTTAAATTGATTTGCGTGAACCAATGTTGATTCGCGTAAACTTTAGATTTTAACACAGTTTTCAAGTAGGAATAGGGTGATTCCCGCCCAAAATGCATTTGTTGAGAATATTAAAGTTAATTTGTCGACTAGCGAGCAATTTTCGTTTCAATGTTAAGGACTTAATTTTGGAGCAAATAACCGGGACGACTTACGAACCTTTGGCCCCCTATGGCGGGGAGAATGGAAATTTTTCCCCTCTGGGATCGACTGCCTCGGTACGCACTGATCAACATTTAATATTCTGGGGTTAAGTCAGAGTCACCATACATGTTGTTTTTTTTTTGACATCGCAGGCTGCTGATGTTATCCTGAAATTCACTGAAAAGTTGTGAGAACCAAACCAGTCGACAAGACTCGCTACACCGCCAAGCACTGAAATTCATCCAACAAATTCCGTGAATCCAGGAAAAAGCGCCCCTCCAGTTATGGTGTCCAATTGCATTCTCAGTACTCGTGCTTGTTCCTTTGCTTTTTGACTCTTTGGACTTGTAAGACCGTGTCTGTAATAATTCATATCCAGTGTATATGCATTTGGGTTGTGGCACGACAGAGTAAGAAAATTAATACTATTTTTCCCTTAAGTTTGCTTAAAAGTCACCTCCTGCTTGTCCAAAAAGGCCAATAAAATTAATTTATATTAAAACCCCTTGTCTAGACCGCAGCCATTTTCATATTAACACTTCAGAAAGGGGACCAGCCCTCATAATTTTGTCGTGCTAAATGAATCATCCAGTGAACCCCCATTGTTAATTCATATTGTTGCGATTACCCCCACATGTAAAGTTTGTCAAGTGAAGTGAGTATTCTTTATGACTTAACTGCTTGCCAATGATTATTTTGCATGTCATGCAAAACATTGTGGTCTTCCACCTTGCAAGACTGTAGCAAGGGCCCTTGCAACAGCAGGCCCTCCAACCTTGACAAGTTAGCTACTATCTTGCAAATTGCCCCAACGCAATAGTAAACCATTGCCAAGATTGAGTAACATGCAACCAGAAGGCACTAGAAAACCATAAAGGCCAAAGTGTATTGCAGCGAGGGTCAGTCCTTTGAATAAAACCTAATTGATCACACTCACACCTAACTTGATGTCTCATCGCTCTCTTTGGAACATGTGTTTTTTGTCGTAGTGGTACTCCCAGTACGGGACTGCAAAGCATGTTCCTATTTTACCCAGAGAGATGTTGTTTTGTCACCAAGATGTCACTTCCTGCATGAGCATTAATTGGAAAATAGTTTGCATAAAACCCTAATCCATGAGACAAAACTCACTAAAACTCAAGAGCTGGAAATAAGAACAATCACTAGGTCCAAAAAGATGTGATGACGTCATCGTAACCAACACTCATTGGGCATGAAATAGCTGTCCAGGCCACGACATCCCTCCACTCACACCTCCGGGCTTGCCATCCCTGCTCATATGGGAATGGTGCGCCGGGGGCCCCAGTTTGAATCCCACCAACGGATATCCAATCTTCTTTAGCTTCTATCACTTTACCACTTCCCTCCCCTCCTCGTTATAGAAACCAAAAGGACATAGGGTTAATCTCCACAATTTAGTTGATCTGGAATTTGACCCTTATCAGTTGGGAAAATATTTTGGCATTAATCTTCCAAATTTGGATGATCGAATTTGTAACCTATCCGCTCAGTATAAAGCACTTCAAATATTATTCAGATCTTCCTACTTAGGAGACAATTTCAGACAAAAGTTTGAGACTTCACCCTCATTTCCTTCCCTACCAACCTTCGGAATACTGCGGTTTTTTAGCAGGTGGTATAATAATAATGTGACTTGCTTAATATTTCAGTGGGCAACGTGGAGTTAACCTCAGAACTTCCCTGCCATCACCTTCAGCCATTTGTTTCCATCTCGGTCTAGCAGAGTAGAAAGAGAGGGGGATGTTGCCTAACTTTGGGGGTTAAGGGGCCCTTGGTACGCACAGTTTTAGAAGGTCCTGTTTTATATCTCACTGGGCGGCGAAGGGGGTTCCTTGCATTTAACAAGATATTTGCTTTTACACCCCGATCTTGGGATTTGATCCTGTTGAAGTGTCACTTTGATATCTTGGCCAACGTTACATGTAGCTACTGTCTTATCTCTATGGAGTAGGCTCCTTCCATGGCGTTGGAGAACAACTTGTCCGATCCCTGAATTGGAGGTTGTGTCATCATGTTACACCTTCCAAAGGTTTGAGACATACAAGTGGGTATTTTTTTCTGGTAATTAAGTACATTAGTTGGGGACCGCTAAGCCCAACAGTTTGATATGCTTTTTTACACATTAACACTGCTTCCCCGGTCATTCAGATGATCGGGCAGAAGAAATTCATTAATCCACTCTACCATCTAAAATTGCTATTGAACTTAAAATTTAGGGTGATAGAGCATAGTGGGGCATGGTGCTGTGTACTTTGCAACAGGCTATGAATATCAGTGAGCTTCATTTAAAATATTTTTTTCAAAATTAATTTTTTAATTTTTTAAAATCACAAGTTTATTACAAATGCACCAAACACAAAACTAGATATGGTGCCAGCGTAAATTACGTACCACATGAATCTTGTTTGTCTGATGTCGCGCACACACGTAATTAAACTTGACAACCAACCGCTCAGAAGATATTGAACATTTTGTAAACATATGAACAGTACTTTAGGTATGAATTAAAATGTGAACTTGACAGAGTAAAGAAAATTTTTAAATGTAGCTATGAAGCAGTAAATCTCAAAAATCAGATGAGCTCATTTTGAACGTCACACATGTGACCAAAGAATGGCCTCGTAGTGAAACAGGCAAAAATGTTCTGGGCGAGGCCTAGTTGAATTGATACTAACACAGCTTTCTGTGTGTTTTTTTGTTTCCGTAAGCCACCCTTGGTTGTGGTTTGTGCTATTGTGTATTGGTGCTAATCTTGACATGTTTGGAGACACTACGCTGGCTATCAATCATAGGCTTATTCACTTTCCTCGTGGACATCGGGTATTGAGTCACATTGCAGCAGGCAAAGGGAAAAGGTAAGGCTTAAAATTAAAAAAAAATGTTTGTTTGCTGTAACCAGATTGACCTTAAATTGTCTGAAGAAAAAAATGGATTTGGTAAAACACTATGAGCTAATAAAATCTAAATTTTTAGTATGATTTATAATAAAACAAGGGGTCAAAATTCGTGTGTGGTCCGTGGATAGAGCATTCGGCTCGTGATACGAAGGTCGTGAGGTCGAGTCCCACTGTTGCCAATGCGTTGTGTCCCTGGGCAAGACACTATTCTTGAGTGCCTCTCTCACCCCAGGTGATAAATGGGGAGTGCTAGGGATATTTGTTCCATTGAGCGCCGCCCAAAGTATGAGTATGCCCTGGGTAGTATGGGAGCTGACGTATTCCAAAGTAGCGGCGGGGTAATAATTGTAAAGCGCTGTGCTAACACGTGAAAAGCGCATATAAATGCTGACAATTATTATTATTTAAAATATCTGATTTAAAAACAAGGAAACTCAAATAAATGAAAATAAATAATACAGCAAACAAATTGTTTTTCTGCCTAATTACACTAATACATACACCAGTCATCGCTAGGACAGCCTATAACCTTTTATCTCAATTTTGTGAAATTCAGAAATGGCCAAAAACAGCTATGGGTCGCCAGAAGACGTATTTGTGATCTTATAGTACTTGGAACTGTGGATAGTTCAGATATTGCCTGGGTTTCCACGGGGTCCAGTTTGTGGTGTGGGAGAGGTATGAAAACCATCTGCAGTATTTTGTTAGTTGTTGTGATATTGTTGTTTATCTTAAACTTATATTTTCATTTTCTTTTAATGTTCAGGCCATTGTCGGATATGGAACACAGGGATGGGAATCCCAAAGCAACAGAGCTTTCAAACACATCAAAGGAACCATTCTATGAAGTTGGTTTTTGTAGATAATAAAAATATTGTCAAAACCCCAACACAAGCCAAAGGGGCACAGAGGGAAGTAGCTCTTTGCAAACCCTATTTGATACACCGATTGAAACTACTTGGTAATCTAGGTTGGTAAACATTGAAGTAGAAAAATAATCTTTTCCCAGATGCCTCTACGGGAAAGTTTATTTTCTACTTCATAATGGACCACGTTTGCCAATATTATGTAGTCCCCAGACAAAATTTGATAATTCTTTGCCCCATGCTTTTCTGGCATGTCCTGTGGTTGCCCGAGTTGTAGCTTTTGAGGTGGCTATTGCTAAATTTCCAAGCTCAACTACATTAATCAAGTAGTCAGTCTGTTTGATGAACAGGCTATTCCATCTGAATTCCGTACTCCCCCTGTGAAGCTTTTATTTCAATGAAAGTTATCCAATGGGATTATGGGACTTGCTTCTCCCATTATGGAGGCATTCCAGGGTGAGAGGGTAGTAGATTTCAAAATGTAGTTAGCCAATGGACCAATCTATTTTAAAGCCATGACTTCCTAGTGGAAGGGCTTTCATAAATCTTTAACAGAGGGTGTGGTATTTCAAATAGAACAGCCCAGAATAGAGGAGGCAACAAGAACCCCAATTGATTGTTTAAAATGCAAATAAGTAGTCTGCCATTTAAACCTCATATCAGACTGAGCACAAACATTTTGATAGAAAACTAAACAGGACTCAAGAGCTTGTATAGGGACCAAACACATTTATGTGAATAGGATTAGGCCTATTATTGCCAGATTAAGTGACCTCTGAGTCAACCCTATCAGGCATCTCAAACAAAGGGAGATTTATGGCCATTTGCCAGAAGGTCACAATGGATGTACAAGCTATTTTGTCTTTGAACTTAGGATGGTTTCTTATCCAACTTGATTTATCATTGTGTTTTTGTGTGTGCAATTTCAAGTCCCTTGTTGTAAACCTTGGATTGTATATTGTACCAGTTTATATTGTGCCAATTGAATGTCTTGGTAATTTATTTGAAGGTGTGTGAGATAAAAATTCTAGGTAAAGAAACTACTGTTGTGGGTTTTACCTTTTCACCTATTTATGACAAAGTATGTGTGGACTGTAACGGTAGCATCTTCCCGAACCAACCACTTGTTGGATGTTTAAGTATTCTGTTTGTTGCTCTATGTTACTAAAATGCTCCCATCCATTGTTCTTAGTTCATACATCCCTACAAGTACATCACGGCGTGTCAAACTCCAGTATGAAGATATGAGGTATGCCGTGGCATGACCCAAGGTTGTATTATAAGTAGGGAGGCACAGTTGGTTTGGGAAGAGCCACCTTGAAAGAAATTACGAATGCAACTCCCCTTATTGTGTGTTAAACGTGAAACAAAATTGTGAAAAAAGGACAGGTCAGTATCGATTGGTGAATCACCCCTTCAATAAAGGATTTTTCCAAATTCTCAAATTGGTGCGGGTGTGTATAAAATGGCCTGGCACTTGCGTACAGTCTAAAGGTTCCATTCATACTTCACTGCAATTGCAATGCCATAAAAAGGATTGAAACCATCTCTGACCAAACACAGCAGCAATACCGTTTCAGATGGCATTGCGCTATTTGTGTTCAGAGATGGTTTTCATACATTTCTCACATTACACTTGGGACCTTTTTACTATTGGCATCATTATGGAATCTTCTAATGGATATATAGAGATGATGTAGAGTTGTCATTTCAGGAAAAATGTGTGTTGCTGTGACCGGATCACCAGAATACCAATCTGTCATCCAGGGTGAGGTTGGAAACCTGTGGAAAACTGTGTAGAACGATTTTATTGCTCTAAAACATTAAAAACAGTTCAGTGGACCTTTCAAATCAAGTTTTCCGAACATATAAGCCACATAGTGTCCGGGTGT